>JAZHYW010033683.1:0-22034 GCA_037355805.1 Ixodes ricinus
ACCGGTGCATTGCGGAGAAGCAACACCAGTGGAAGCAAGCTCAGCGAAAGGTGTTGCTTCTCCTGCAGTGCACGTGTGCTCGGAGAAGAAGCGCACTCAACGGGGCCGCGCACAACAAAAGTATAATTTACACGACGCCGTTCAAACTAAAGCGGCTTATGAATACATTAAAAACGTAACTGGACAAACAAAATTTTGAAATTTGTATGAATTAACCAGAAGTATGAAATATCCTACCGACTGAGATTATCGCTTGAGCCTGCCTGTGGAACCTAGAGCTGGATGCTTTGTGCCTGGCTCCCTTTTTGGGGCGAAGCTCCTTAGGGGCTAGCCCTGCTCTGCTCCTGCTCGTGAGCTCACGTGCTCACGTGCTCACGCAGTGCAAAAAAAAAAAAAAAAGATGAAAAAAATTTGTGTGCGCAGTTGACAGGATTTGAACCTGTGCGGGGAGACCCCAATGGATTTCTAGTCCATCGCCTTAACCACTCGGCCCGACTGCGGGACGAGTGAGGGGCCTCTGAGATGTGGTAGTAACTCAAGAGCTGGGGATGTCATGGATGAAACGTTGCATGCCTTAGCCGCTCCTGCGTCCTATACAGGAGGCGCTGCGGTCAAAATGCGTATATGATCGCGTTAAAGCTTTGCATGCATTGGCTCAACGTTCATGGTGACGAGGGCGCTGCGGTCAAATGCTCAAATGCGTATATAGCACCACGTTCCATACCACACATTCTCTTTCTGACATGGATAAGCTGTGACAGGCTCTGCATGCTGCGGCTCAGCGTCTACGCATGAATTCGCAGCACCACCAGAGCCTAGCCCCAATCAACATCATTCACCATGTGGAGAGGCGGTCAATTTTCCCTTCACCTCGAAACAAACAACAAAGGCTTTGCGTATGTTGTAAGATCAAACCTACGTGCTGATATTGTTATTACTACTGTAACGTATAAGAAATGTACATTTAAAATATTGCCAAAATTAATCATAGCCTATGGTGAAAGGATGATGTGTAAAACAAAAAACTTGGCAGATCAGTGCTCCAGGCAAACTGTGTTCTCTCAAGTACCGCAAGCGATTGCAAGCAGTTGAAGTGCAAAGGTGTGGAAGCCAGCCTTGAGCTCCCTTTGCATATTTCAGTGGGCACTGAGATGAAAAGTATGCACGTCGGATGCAGGTGGCCTGCCTCCTCCGGGGACATGTCTATGATCCGCTCACGGGGCTGAAATAAAAGCAAGACAAAAAACATCAACCAAACCGTGCATCACCACTAATAAGTGATGGCGAAGCAGCGTATCAATGCGAAAAAGAAAGAATTAGTTTGTCACAATAGTATTTATGTCTGTATCGAGGAATGCGACATGCATGTGTTTTGAGCGTGCACGCATACAAGCGCACGTGCAAGCATACACATGCCAATGAGTGCACGCGATGCAAGAAGCAATGTGTTTTGTTGATAGCACAGCCAAACTGCAGAGAATCTGTCCAACACGCTAAGCAAATCACACCCGAATTTTTGCACCAATCGAACAGCACACTTCTCTCTTTTTTATTTATTGTCTTAGGACTACTACACATAAAATCACTTACAACAAAATCATAAAGAACTTTTTCGAACGCACCAACAATGTAAAACGAGATAAATGTTTTAAATTTATTATACTGTTTCATTTTAAAAAGAGCCCCTTACCAACTGCACCCGCTTGGTGCTTGTGGGAGTGTTCGGTGCACTAAGGTCCCTGGAAAAAAGCAATTTCAGATTTCCAGCTCGAGCTTTTTATTCCAGATGAAGTTCATTACGCAGATATCATGAGACCGTGGTCAAAGTTTTCACCGTGCTGTTTTATATGCACTTTGTATGTAGACTGGCTAGCAATTCAAAGGGAAGTTCAATACAGTGGAATCTCAGATTAATACGATTTTCACGGGAACCGAAAAAAAAGAAGAGTATTACCCTGAAATCGTTATTATGCCAAACATGCTCCAAAAAGCCATAAACCCTGTGCATACCTGGTGAGAAACTTTCTTTCACCTTATACAGCTTAGCAAATGGTTTGTCGCTTTACTTTTCAATGCTTTTTCAATGTACAGTCATGACCGATTTTGGACATCGATATTTCGGACTAAAGGCGGAACCGTGACTTACCCCATAGAAATAGTGTATATTCAGCCAATGTTTCGGACAGCTTGAAGTCGAAAGTTCGATGTCGGACAAAATCGTCATGGCCGTCAGTGACTTACTACCGAGCGGCTATTTTAATTCTATGTTGTTGGCTGCAAATGGATTGGCAGCTTAGCGAGCGCTACTTGATACTCTTGAGTTTACGTTGGAGTGACGCTATGCTAGCCCTTTTTCCATTTAGCTGCCGTCATCATCATCATCATTATCATTTTGCTTTGTTTTCCGTTCCTTCGCGTCGCCAGTCGCCATTTTGCGGTCGTGGATTTCGCCTATCATCTTGTTCGGACAATGCTGGCTTGGACGTCATGGCCCTACATCTGTTGTTCTGCCACCGCGATGTGTCGTTAAGAGCGCAGAAAGTACTCGACCATAGCAGCTAGAACAGAGACGCGATTCTCAAGCTAACAGAAAGTTGCAGGCAGACGGAGGTGTAACCTAGAAGCAGAGAGGCACCATTTGGCTGGCCTTGGAGATGACAAGGCAAGTTTTTCAATCTGCCGGTTACATGACTGCTCTATTTTCGGTCCCCGCAGTCCGAATAATCGGTCGGCGACTGTACATAAACAAGTTCTGCTGAGAAGTAAAAAAACAAAAGAGCCACAGTTTGAGTCGCTCTGCTCGGCATTGGCAACAAAAGAAACCCGAAGAGCGTCCAACGCTTCAAACGTGTCACCTGCAGTTGGCGCACAACGTTGATCACCGGAGTCTCGGAGTTCTTGCATGTCTTCATCGTCGTCTTCAGCGGTGCCACTGGTGGCCTCCGCTATGAGCTTCTTGCACAGTGCACAACTCGTCTACATTCAAGTGATCCCAGTCCGAGGATCTCAGGCACACCATAATTGCCGCCGTATTCCTCGACGCTCTGTGCGTCGTCGCATGCACCAATCCAATCACATTTCTTGAAGCAGTTTGCAATGACTTCCACGATTTCACACGAATCCCAAGACATCGCTTCGAAAAGTTGAGATGGTGTCAAGATCAATCTTCAGGCTGGCGTTTTTCCGTTCGATCTTGGCTAAAAGCCACCTCACCAGCAAGCTTAGAAAATGAAATTTCACGTTTGTGATAATTCCAGTCGTCCAGGGGCTGCAAAGTGGCTGGTGGTGTTGGGCGTTGATGAAAAGTACTTTCACGTTCCAAAGCCAGCCGGCGATGTCGGCCCGGGTGTGCAGCACAGTTGTCCAGAAACAGTAGCATTTTCCTACGATTCCGTCTGTGTTGCCACAGAAAAAAGTTGTCATTCTTTCCTTGCTTTTCTTTCCTCCTTGGCATGTCTCACCCTTCATGCTGAGACTTTTCTCGGGCTGGAAGTTGATGAAGACGCCTGCTTCGTCGGCGTTAAACAGATCCTGTGGCCGGTATTGCAAAATCAGCACTGGCAAAGTTGACAGTGGAGTCAGAAACAACTGCTGCGTCTGCATTCTTTCTTTAGCCAGAAACTGTCTGTGTAGGACAAACCGTGTCGTGAGCCTTAAACCGGTGCAGCCATCCAAGTAAAACTTTCCGATCGACAATCACACCTGCCGCTCGTACTTCCTTGAACCGAGCTGGAAGGATCTCTTCCATCTATCGCATGCTGCACACCACTTGTTTGCTTTACGCCAACGCCCAAGACTTGCAGCTTCTTGTGAATTTCTTCTTGCTTTCCGACGAAAAGTGTTGAGCGTTGAAAGCGGCAAGCAAGTTCGCGTGCAGATCTACACGCTTCTTTGCGTGTACAAGCACCAGAGAAACGGCACGCCTGTTTACAATCTAATTAGAGAACAAAGGAAAGGCACGGAAAACGAGTTCGCATAATAGGCGTGTTCTCCCGACCACACAGTTTCTAACTGCCCGATCGGAGTCGCGTGGTTTACGTGACAGCGCGGTTTATGGGCACATTGTTTAAGGGCCGCATTTGCATCGAACTGCCACGAAAAGACATAAGCGTTGATCGTCTGCAAACATTGATGCCTTTCCTCCTGCTTTTCTTCTCGCCCTGCGAAGCGGAAACACTATGCGCACTGCTACCGATCGCCGCAAGGAGGTATCCGTCATTAAATTGCAAATGCTTCCGCTGGTTTAAGATAAACCCTCTGATTCAATCGAGGCTCTCAACCCTTATTTCTGTGGTCACATGCTTGAAAACCTGCTCTACTTTCTGCTTGAAGGTGCACGATACTGTCCGACTGGATACATTGGAGGCCATAATAGAACACCTTAGGCCTAACTGCGACTCTCTAGCCGCGGCGGCGGCTGCGGCTGTTGCAGTTGCAATATGATAGTTGCGACTTGCGACTTCTGCGTGCCACAGGCACGCGGGCGCTGACCGAGCTAGTAGCAGACATACAGGTATATTTTCCCGTGAGAACCCATTTCCGCAGTCATATTATACAATCCCAAGTGAAAATATGATTGTATTAGCCGTATCAAAGTACAAAAGACGTATTATACTGAAAAACATATTATGCAGAATCGTATTAACAAGATTCCACTGTACGTCCTCTGACACTTTCAAAAACATATAAGTACCATGGGCTCTGAAAACTGTATGCAGCCATAGTAAGTGTGAATGACTTTCAAATATGCCCAAAACTGCAGAGAAACATGGTTATGCAAAGAAGTCTAAAGCTGTGGAAAAATACATCCAGCAGATGTGTTCCCTAAATGGCATTGTTCAAAATCTCACAGAGAGTTGCTTGGCCTTTTTGTCAGTTGGGAGCTAACACGATAGGTGATTTAACTAGACACCCCTCCTCTTTTTGAAGATGGCCAAGCGTTATAACTAGGTCATCCAGGACCCTCAATCGAGTTCCATGAATGTTGTGCTTGTCCCATGCTGTGCCACCTTGTCCCCTGAAGAAAAAGTTCTTCAGTCAAGCCAAAATATCTTCAAGTGACCTTCAAAGGCACCCAATCTGTTTTCAGACAGCTGAGAGGGTATCCCAAACAATAAGCAAGTCACAATGTTCGCATGACTTGTACCGTTTTGAACCACAAGTCTTTGATAATGCAGCAAATGAGGGTACATTTCATGGCAAGCACAAATTGAAAACCTCATCTTCCTACAAACCTCAAAGTGCAATCAGGGCTTAACCATCACCTTAGCACAGCTTTGCGTCAACAGTCTTTACGTAAACAAGGAATAGAGAGTTGCGGCAGCATACTCACAAGTAGTACTCCCCATGAGGCAGCTTACGAGAAAAGTAAGAATCTTAGCATTCACCTGCAACACAGCCAGTCGCTCGTGCATTGGGAAAACGTTCCACAAAAACCACTCACCTTGTCGAGGTTGACGTCTTGAAGGGTGAGGATTTCCTGAAGATCACCTCAAATGCCTGTCGTAACCTGGGTCTGCAACGCAATTTCGCGGACAAAGCAATCGTGATACAATGAGGACGTTCAAAGCTATGAATAATTTTTAGAGCATAAAATTCCAAGTTTGTGCTCAGTAAAATTTTATAGCATCACTGCAGATGATTACCAGAAATGTTCCTTTTAATGTTCATACACATTTACAGTGTTTGCACAATTGTAACGCCCCCGATTGTAACGCGCAGGTATATTTAGGCCTCAAATATTCGAAAAATAGCCTGATGCCGATTGCACCGCGCAAGTAAAAAATGGAGGGGTGAATACCACATACCTGAAAGACACATTTTATGGAACGAGTAAACTCACATACACTCCGAAACAACCACACTAGAGAGTCTTCGAGCTCTGGAAAAGCGTCCACGTTGGGGCCTTTGAACCGCTCGCGTAACTTTGCAGGCAAAAATGCTGGCCCGTTGTTCACGCCAGTCGCGCACGCAAGTCTCCGGGACACCCAATGCTGCGTGACGCAGCTCGGTTGCCTTCCTGTTCATAAGGATGATGACTTTGCGCTTGAAAGACACCTCCTAATGAACGCGCTTTTTCTCCATCTTGCCAATACAGCTGAAGAACACACAAGCGAAACAGGAGTGACCGGTATGACAATCGGGAACGCAAAAGATGGCGTGCGTCGAGTTCACTTTAGTTGGACCACGTGATAGAAAGATGGACAAATGAATAGCGGCTGTACTTTTGAAACAGGTGGTAGCTCGCGCCACCTAGCATACTATGTAACCATGACGGAGTTCTGACTTTTTTAAATTTGGGTTCATGGGTTCGATTGTAACGCACGCATGCAAATTTGAGCTCGAATTTCCCAGAAAAAAGTGTGCGTTATAATCGTGCAAACACGGTAAGTCCATATGACATTCATTATTCTGAAAAAATACAAGTTTACAAAAAATGAGGTTTGAAAACCTGGCAGTACAAAGTAGTTGCTTTGCAACTTCAAAAGCAATGCCAAACTAATAACACTATTTGCTAAAGTTCACCCCATTACAAGCTGTTCTTTTCTTATATGGACTATAGGAATGCTAATGGTTGAGCATGCACATGAATAATTTGAGCTTTCTTTGCCTCCTACATGAGTGAAATCTAAACTGAAACTTATCGAAATAATTCTTTTAAATACTTTTAGTTCTACACCAATCAAAATACAAGTTTCAAGACACTTAAAAAAACAGCTATGAAATTTCTTGGAAAACCAGAACTTTATGGATAGCTCCATTCATATGGTGCCATTCATATGGTGCTTTATGGTGGTAAATGGTGCTTTCACTTAAAATGATTACTGAAGGATGCTATGAAAACGTTTCAACACTCCATTAGCAAAAACAGTTACAGATATGCCTACAAACAGAAATGTTCATGTGGATGAGCATATGTACAAATTCATAGTTATGTCTATGTGTACATGTTCATCTGTATTTATATTCATGAACAAGTCACAATCCTGTGAGCAGACACATCTTAAAAAAATTGATGCAGCTTTGTTCATTCGACCAAGCACTATGAAATGCGGTAGCTTTACAGGAACATAGTTGTTGAAAACAATTCGGAAAGGAAATGGTTGTAGTATGCCATAAACACGTCGAGGACAACGTCAAGAACGTCTAGGATGGCATCTAGGACGACCGCTAGGACGACGTCTAGGACAACCTGAAGGACGACATCAAGGACAGTGTCTCGGACAACCTCAAAAACGACGTCTGGAATGACGTCAAGACTGATCTCTAGGACTGTCTAGGATGACCTCCAAGGATGACGTCAAGGATGTCAGGTCACGCCAACTTCATCTACCGGCGCTTACAAGCTTATGCGACCTCAGCTTACTCTTCAGCCACCATCGCTTCAGCCACGAGCCCTTCAGCAACGGGCATTACGTGACCTTGATTACCTGGTCTTGAGCACAGTTGGACCTATAAGGCTACTGCTTTAAAAGTCTCCAGTTTCTTCTCTGGCAGTTGAAGATCTGCCAAGAATACTTCTAGAACACCTGGTACTTGATCCTTTCTTTTTCAAACCACCTCCCTTCTTTCTCTACCACATTTCAATCCCTTCCCCTCCTAGAGTCATGCCATCCTTAGCCTGTTTCCTTCTTTCGCTACCCTCAAAAAGAGGAGGACATTAAGATTTTCTTTTTGCAAAAACCCCCACCTCTTTTTCGTAAGGTGTCTTCACGAATGTAGACTCGAGGTTTTGCAGTATTTGCAAGATCAAGTATACTCACTACCCATTAGAAATGGTCCCTTACGATGTTGTCGAAATTGTTTCAAACAGACGAAGAATGATGCCTACCCAGCGTGTCCCTCCAAAACATCTACAACCTTTCTTTCATCGTACGAAATAAACTATGCATCGTAAAACACCTATTCTCTGCCCAAATGTAGCGCTAAATGGCAAAGTTTCAGAACTAACCGTTATCCCACTAAAAAGTTGCACGCGATTTTCCGAAAATTTCTACGGAAAAACAAGGCCCAATTTCGGTAACCGGCGCCATTCAGCTCCACCATGTATTCAAGGTTTCGGCCGCCAATTTCACATTGAAAACTTAAGAAAATCACTTGTAACTTTTGTTTGTGATGACAGTCATAGGTGTCAAACTTTGGCATCTGGCTCGAACTGCTGGCACAACATTTGGAAGTGGAATGAGTGTCTGCCAATGCATACTTTATTTTTGCAGAAAAAAAGGAGTTATGTAAATTTTTTTTTGGGGGGGAGGGGCGGGGGGGGGGGGGACGCAAATGCGCAAATCAACGTTTACACTACTTACATCGGATGTATCGCCTCGCCCCCACAAGGCTCACCTTGAGAAGTGATGGTGGAGTATGGAGACTGCATCCCGTAGTCCTTCAAGATGGACTTTTTGGGAGACTTGGGTGTCAGAGGGAGGCGGCGGCGGCGGTGAGGACTTTGGAGACGGCTGCAAGGCAGATGGTCGTGAGTAAAGGGCGACGGAAACTCGAACGTGCAGACCGAGAGGTGCAAGCAAATTTAGACTGTGCTCTAACGAACGTGAGCATTACCGTGAGGCTTATCATCACCACTAAGGTGGTAAGTATGAGGCAGGTTGGTGATCATTAAACGCAACAAAAAAACGGGGCACAAAAAGACTGGACAAATTGGGAAGGAACATGCGCAGCACCCGTTTGCCACGTGTGTGTCGTCGTTGAAGTTGCAGCGGTTGCATTCGTTCGTAAGCATAGCGGTCGCTCCCGAACGCAACTGTGTGAATGGGCCTTAAGTCAGTCTGGTGTAGGAAGTCAATTAAAGGGATCATAAAACGGTAGCCAACAATGGAAAACTGGAAGATCCCTTTCTTATTCATGAGATGACCGCTCTGAAGCTTCAGTAATCCGTCTAATACCAAACCTAACTGCAAAAAAAAAAAAAAAATTTTTTTTTTTTTTTAGGTTGTATGCACATTTATGAGCATGTCCTCCGTTTCACCTTTAGCAAGAGCAAGTGAATGGATTATTCATTGCAAAAAGATAATCCAGCTTTCATTCATTTTGAAAAGGAGGCTTTCTCAACGACATTCGTCATATCCCATGCCTTGTTTCAGTGCAACCTGGAAAAACAGCAGATGCCACAACCCCTGTGAGCCAACCAGAGCGAGGCATGCTATAACCCATGCACAGCAGGAGTGCATTCCAGTGGCATGTTGTTATGTGCCTCACACCAACGCTCCAATATACCATACCGGAAATAGAAGAAGTGGTTCATACCGGACCATACCAGAAATAGAAGTGGTTCATGTTTGTTTAGAATTTTTGCAATTTCAGAATGCAAAGAAAGCAGGACGATAACAAAACAGGGTACGTATCCAGGGTGTCTAGCGACCGGAGAAAACCGGGAAAACCCGGGAATTGTCAGGGAAATTCTAATTACCTGGAGAAATCAGGGAATTGTCATGGATATTGTCAAAAAGCGAGCCCAGTCAGGGAAAATGAGCCGGAAACGCCATCGAGTGCCCTGAGCAAAGACTTGAGGACTTGGAGGCAGAAAAATAGGCAATACAGTAGGATCGCGATAATTGAAACTCGGATTCGTACTTCTGGTTAATTCAAACAGATTTGAAAATGTTGGTTGTCCCGCAATGTTTTTAATGTATTTATAAGCCGCTTAATTCGAACGGCGTTTTCGCTTAATTCATACTTTTTTTGTTCTCGCGGCCCCGTTGAGTGCGCTTCTTTCCGAGCACCGGTGCACCGCAGAGAAGCAATACCCCCAAAGCTTACTTTTGCGAGTGTTGCTTCTCCGCAGTGCACCGGTGCTCGGAGAAGCGTACTCAACGGGGCTCAAGCAGGCACACATTAGCGGAAAACGTCGTTCACATTATGTGCTTCAAAACCAGCAATGATGACCAAGACGACATTGAGGATGAGGAACAGATCACTGGCATCATGCTTTTTGGCCTTGAAGCACATAATGTGAATACCGAGCTGGTGGAATATGCTAGTCTTGACGACAATGTGTGTGTTTGTCGTGATGACTCATTAGAGGACATAGTACAGGAAGTAATGCCAGCACAGTGCAGCAGTGAGAGTGAAGGTCTCGATGAAGAAAAGATGACCCACTAACAACTGTCACAGCCGCAGAGGCCTTTGAGCACATCGCTCAGCTCCGGAAGTTTCTGTCTGCAAAGGAAGAGTCCCGTAAAGAGCTACTTGCGTTGGCTGGTATTGATAATTTTGTTTTGAGATCTCATGTGCTGACTAAACAGTCCACAATCGACAACTTTTTTGCCGGATGAATAAAATTAACGTCAAAGTTCTTTCACCAATGTATATGCCTGTACTTGCTTATAATTAGGCCTATGAAGAGGAAACTGGCAAAAATCTGCTTTGTATGTGTAGCTATCCATTTATCAAATCATAATGTTGTCTAGTATCATATTTAGATGAATTTCTGATAATTCAAACTTCTGATAATTCAAACTAAAATCTGTGACTCCCTGGAGTTTGAATTAATGAGAGTCTACTGTAAATTCTGCTTATAGCGGAGCGCGGGCTCTGCTCACCCGATGTACAGCGTGCTACCCGATGCAATGGGAACAGCCGACAAATCCAGTCCAAGCCTTGGATTGGTATGAGGGCACGCCACTAGGCTGGATTCAGTAAGAGCTTCTAGATTTAGTAACAGATGGGAAAGCCGCAGACCCCAATCCAATTCAATCATTGAGCCGAAAGTATCCGAAAGTGTGCATCTGGCGGCAGTGCGCCATGCTGCCATTCGGTTATTGACGTGTATGGTTGAGCGTCGTGTTTTTATTGTGTTTTTGAAAGTGGCCTTTTCCCTGGACATGTCGGCGGCAAGAAAGTGCTCGTTAAATCCCGACTGCACGAACCCGAATATTTTGGTATATGCAAGTTGGGTTAAGCCAAGCCCGTGCAAAATGATCCTCACAGTGCTCAATGCTCAATACCTTGTGTGGTAGTGGTGTTATATATTTAATTGCCTCTACAGGCGTCAGGAAATTTCACCTTAAATTGTCAGGGAAAACCTGGAAAAGTCAGGGAATTTCAAAATTATAATTTGCTAGACACCCTGGTATCAGCTCTGTGATGCACTCCCTCTGTTTTCTTCGTGTTGTGAACCCAGACTAGCAAGAAAGAAGGAATCGCGCCACTTCCCTGACGTGCAAAGTGTAAGAGCCAAACAGAGCGTACACTGGAACAGCCCCACAATTTCTCTCACCGCGCAATGCAATGTGGGGTTGACGAGATGTCTTGTGGGACTTTCCGGAAAAGATCTATTGGTTTCACAAGGCTACAGTTGATGCCGTTTTCAAGTCATTCTGAAGCTGAAGCTTATAAAAAGCTTTTCTGCCTTCTCTACCACAGCCCCCGTGTGCTCTCTGCGAGCGATAGGAGAAGATTCAAGTGCCCCGTCCGTACCCGAGTGCTGTTGGTGACTGGGACCACCTCGAAGCGCGACTGCCTCCGCTGCTCCAGGGGCTCTTGTGGGCGGTCATGTCCATGGAGCGTCTGCGAGCAACCTCCTGCAGGCGGCGCCACCGGCCGAGCTGGAGTTCCATCAGCCGGAGCAGCTCCAGGCGGGGAATGGAGCCCAGCAGGATCATTGAGTCTGGGTCAGGGGAGTGTTTTGTTTGCAGACGAAATATTGCAACCGGAGCAATCGTGCAAGACAAAGCGAAGCCCTAGTCACACTCAACAGACCAATCTCGCCAGCCAGTTGCGATACGCCGCCGCCGCCGCCACCATGCATTGTGGGAACTGCAGTCCCTCTACACGTTCAACAATTCCTCTGCAGGTTCACGCGAGCAGAGCACGAGACAGCACGTGCTTTGTTGCTTGCCTCCTGGGGACTACAGTTATGGCAGCATCACACATGCGTGGAACACTTAGTGAGATCAGTCTATTGGTGTGCAAGCTACAGACCTGAACTAGACAGGCTGCTAGACC
Organism: Ixodes ricinus; assembly: GCA_037355805.1. Taxonomy (NCBI): domain Eukaryota; kingdom Metazoa; phylum Arthropoda; class Arachnida; order Ixodida; family Ixodidae; genus Ixodes; species Ixodes ricinus. The sequence goes on from JAZHYW010033683.1 coordinate 11,962, forward strand.
TTCCACTGTCTTTTGTTTTTACAATTCTTAACAAAATTTTAGCTAGGAAGGGCAGTGTGCCGGATTTCTAATGGCTTACTCCTCAAGTTTCGTTATTTATAGAAATTACTCCGGCTTTCTTATATGGTGTCTTTTTAAGTTCAATTTAGGGCACAAACGAAATAGATTAGAGTCTGTTGCAGGTTTAGAACAGCTTTACAAGTCCCTCCCACAAAGCCCCCCAATCTTTTACATTTTAGCAGAGTGAATGCTGGAGAGGAGGCAAGTGGAGAGAAGAGGAGCCACCAATCACGGTGAGCAGAGAGCTTTGAGGGAGAGACTTGTCCTCCTATTCTAAACCTACAACAAACCATAATTGCGTGATATTTTTTTTTTTAATTTCGCAGCGAAGAGTAGACAGAGAGTTGACTTGGCTTAACCAAGAAAACCTTACCTGGGGACTCGACGAGGGGAAAACAGCTAAGGCGCTTGTTGGTACGAAGCAAGTTCTTAAGGTCCTTGTAACTCGCTCCCTGCCAGATGAAGACCACGTCTCGAACCATGATGTCTTCCACGTAGATGTTGTGGGCCCTGCAATACAAGGCCAGTCACGTCAGGTACAAGGCTCTAAAGCTCGCAAGTTGAAGTCGACAAAAGGTGACCACTACGTTAAAGGCCACCTACACGCTTTGATGGAGAACAGCTGCAGATGGTTTGGCTGAATACGATCAAAATATCTTTCGAGACTGATCCTTGTTTCGACAATTTCAGCCTCTGTCAACTCTTTATTTCCTTCCCGAAGAATTGTGTATGCAAAACTAGGAACTCACTCGGAAGAGGTGGAAAGGATGGGCGGCAAGTACGGGAGCTTCTTGAGCTTGATTATAAGGTCGTAGACCGAAGGCTGCAGCATCTGGGATCACGGCGTTTGATATCAGCACCGCTATCTGAAACAAATAAAGAAGCACTCGCTACAGAATCACTTTTTAGACCAATAGGATGCATGTAACTTTTATAATGACTACATATTTTGTACTATTAGGCCACATTAAAAAATATATTTTCTTATTCAGAGGTAATGGTACTCCCTGTAGCAGACCCAAGAAAATGTATGAACAGACTCAAAATATGGTTCAAGAGCGAGTAAAAAAAGTCTTGATATTTTGAAAGGCTGGAGAAATGTGGCTGATAATGCCAAACATTGCTCACACTGCTAAGTGGTGGCAACAACTTAAAACAAAATTCAACAAATGAAAAATTGTATACAAAATAATCGAAGCGGTCATGCTGTTCAGGCTGCCAAGGTTACAATGTGTGCGAGTTGGTCGATAGTACAGTCACCGATCGTTTTGGACTCCGATAATTCGGACTCTTTCGATATTCCGGACCTAAAGGCGGAGCCGTGACTTACCCCATAGAAATAGATGTATATTCACGACGAATGTTTCGGACAGCTTGAAGTGCGAAAGTTCAATTATTCGGACAAAATCGTCGCGAGCGATCAGCGGGAAACACCACCGAGAAGCGGCCATTTTGAATTCTATGTTGGCTGCAAATGGATTGGCTTGGTTTGGCAGCGCTACTTGAGTACTCCAGAGTCCTACCGCTAGGTGATGCTATGCTACTTAATTATAATTATAATTTTACTTTGTTTCCTTCCGTCCCTTCGCGCATCCGCCACATCTGCCCCACTTTCGCGTCGCCAGTCGCCATGTTGCGGTCCTGGATTTGTGCCATTCATCTCGTTATGACAACGCTGGCTTGGACATCATGGCCCCATCTGTTCTGTCACCGCGATGTGTCGGTTAAGAAGCGCAGAAAGTACTCGACCATAGCACTAGAAAAGAAGGCAACGGTTCTCAAGCTAACAGAAAGTTGCCGAACGCAAACGGAGGCGTAACCTAAAAGAAGGCACTATTTACGGCTTTTTTAAGCCCACTTGGAAGTAATAAAGGCAAGTTTTTCAATCTGCTGATTTTTCGGACTGCTTTATTATTCGGACGTTTTTTCGGTCCCTGCAAAGTTTGAATAATCTGTCGGCGACTGTAACTAAAAACGGTAAACGGCATGCAAAAGATGAAGACAAAGATAGGGGCTAAATAGGACGAGCGCTGAAATCCTACACGTCTACATAAATTGTGCACATCTACATTTTATGGGGAAACATATGCATAACTTACAGTCACCGACAGATTTTTCGGACTTCGCAGGGATCGAAAGAATGTCAGAATAATAAAGCACTCCGAAAAATCGCAGATTAAAAAACTTGCCTTTACTATGTCTAAGCTGGCTTAAAAAAAGCCGCCAACAGTGCTTTGCTTCAGGTTACGCCTCCGCTTGCATTCGGCCACTTTCTATTAGCTTGAGAATCACTGCCTTCTTTTCTAGCGTTATGGTCGAGCACTTTCTGCATTAGCGACACTTCGCGGCGGTGGAAGAACAGATGGGGCCATGACGTCCAAGCCAGCGTAGTCCGAAAACACGATTCACCGAGACGAGATCGATTGATTGAAAAGCGATTTTATGAGAGACGCAAGCCCACGACTGCAGAATGGCGAATGGACAAAGCAAAATGGTAACAGTGATAATGATAATTATGTGCAGCTAAAGAAGAAAAAAAAAGTCGTAGCATCACCTTGCGGTAGGACTTAGCAGAACTCAAGTAGCACTGCCAAAGTAAGCCAATCCATGTGCAGCCAACATAGAATCTAAAATGGTGGCTTCTCAACGGTGTTTCCCGCTGATCGCTCCCAACTTTGTCCGAAACATTTACCTTTCTGACTTCAAGCTGTCCGAAACATTGGCGGTAGCGAATATGCACTATTTCTATTGGGTAGGTCACGGTTCCACCTCTTTAGGTCCGAAATATCGAACAAGTCTGAAAAATCGGGCGGCGACTGTAATTAGCCGATATTTCATCACTCACATCCACTTAACATTTCCCCATGCAAACACTACATTATAACCTATTTCAGGAGAGCAAAATATTTTCCCAAGCCCGTTGCCATTAAAAGAAGACCAAAGACAAAAGAGCAAAAACAGGCGGGCAAACAACCAAGATAGCACTTACCATGACGGGAAGAATGTGAGACATCTGCCCGGTCATCTCAAACGCAATCACGGCAGTCGAGATGGTTCGCGTTGCAGCCCCTGCCATTGCGGCAGCACCTATAGTGCACATTGGGTCAGCTCAGTGTCTCGCAGGTCAGCCGAGAGGCGTCAAAACTGTGCAGACTGCGCAAACGACAACTTGCCGGCAACAGCATAGCCCCGGGGATGACCTTGTTGATGTTTTCTCCCATGCGAATGCCCTCAGGAAACAACACGGCCATCGTTTCGCCGATGAGCCTCCCAAAAGCAGCACCTGGAATGGGTACCACGCTGGTCAATGCAGCTCAATTACGGTCATCAACAGCTCAAGAAACGCGGGCGTGGCCAGACCCATGCATCTCATTATTTCTGCGTAGCCAATGAGATTGCCGCCTTAGTTGATAAGGACGCCGAAGAACGAATCGCGAAGCGAGAAGGCCGTGAACGTGATAAGCCACGCCCCGTTTTCTTTAGACTGCCAGTGCCTATAGCAGGCACGTAGCCAGGCCCATAAAGCCCCCCCGGCCCCCACCCCCCCAAAATCTTCCACTTTGCTGGGGCCTCCTCTCCCCCTCCCCCTCATACAGCATTTTGTCATGGGCGGGCCCCCACCCGAAACAAAATCCTGGCTATGTGCCTGGCCTATAGTAATGTTTATTTGATGTGATGAGGAATCGGGTCTCGTATTCTGGAACTGGCTACCTGAGACCAAACAGATGTATAGTAGATCAATTGCCAAGCTAACCAAGCTCGAAAATAGGGTTTACCAACAACTAAGACGTGATGTAACATAAATTTGTTTTCTTTTGCAAAGTCTAGCATAAGTGAGCAGTTTCTTACGATGACCTGACTGTACAAGAATTTTTAACAAGTGTAAACCAAGTTCATATGCAGCTGAGAAAAGTAGAGCTGAAAAGTTATCTAAGAAATCGGGCAACAACCAGAAGATCTAAGCTCCGATTTCTGACCACTCTATAACTATGGAAAGGTTAAGTCTTCAAGAGAGTGATATTATAGAGATGATTCTGGCCATGCGAGTATGATGGCATCAGGCTGAGAGGCTCACACAGACTTATCTTACAGAGACTGGTCAGGAACATTGTCATACATCGAGTATATTCTCGCATGTAAAGAATAAAATTTGGGGCTTATACATCAAACCAATGAAAGACATCCATCCGAGTAAGAGTTGCACTCCATTGTAAGTGGAGGTATACATTTATACGATCCAATATCTCTGACTAGACTTGCTCAGCTAACCCCCAACAGCAATACTAGAATTTGTCTTTTGCTAGAGACCCTGTGAATTAATACACCTCTACAGAAACATAGGCCTGTCCAAAGCAACATACGCGCAGTAAAGTTACTATGGATCCCATGTAAACTTCTGAACAAACAACTCACCCATCTTGAACACTGGGATGAAGAGTCCCAATGGCACAGGAATGGTAGCAGCTAGGGCTGTCATCCACAACTGACAGGAAAACAAAGGCAGATCATTAAAATAATGTCCTTGTACGACACAAATTAAATGCCACTCAATGACAGCTCAACGATTTCAATTATAGTACAGCCTTACAAGTTGTGTGCACTGATAGCAAAGTTTTCATTAATGCATCAACCCAAGATGTTCAGGATTCCAGCCTTCAGATTTTCGCTCGTCACTAAATGGACAACAGCTCTGGATGTCACACCCTTTGCCAATTACTATCCTCCAAAAAGGGAAATGCTGGTGTTATATAATGAGAGTCAATGTAAAAGTGATCAGGCCGATATCTTACGAGGCCAAATGTTTCTGCTGTTCCTGTTGCTGGTGTCTCTGTTCAGATGCTATATCCTTTTTAAACAGACCTATAAGCTCGTCGTTTTACTCTACCAATACTGGGCTTCACAAGATGGTACTAAAAGCTTTGTAGACTTATGAAGAATGTTCTCTGACACAACAATGTTGCACTGTACTACCGTAAAGTTCCGAGAGAACGCCGCCCCCGAGAGGTCGCCCATCCCGTTTTTCTGGCTAAATATCTGTAACATAAAAATTCCGAAACATCGCCCACCCCACGATTTCTGTCGGACGTCACGCAATGTCTGAAGGGAATCGCATCAACCGCGCAATTTGCTGTACCGGCACGTCGGACAAGCGAGTTAATAGAGGATTCCTGAGTTTTTGTCCGCGATCTGCATGTGCGATTTCCATTCCACGCGAGTTGGTCCCGCGTGTACTTTATTGCATCGTGAAATATGATTTTGCTGCATTAGCGATCTGCGGTATTTGTTCCCGTAACACACAAGTTTGTAGCGGATTCCTGCCTTTTTGTCCGCAATCTGCGCGCGTGCAATATCGGTTCCTGTGGCAGGCAGGTTTGTAGCGGGTTCCCGCGTGTTTATCGCATCGTGAAACGCGAATTTGAGGTGTCCGCGATCTGCGGTATCAGTTTCCGCGTCACGTAGTTTGTAGCCGGTTTTTGATAAAGTTTTGCTGTGGCGTCCCCAAAGATAGCCCACCCCATGTTTTTCACCATCTGTCTCTTCATTTTGGGTGGGCATTCTTTCGGAACTTTACGGTAATATCGTGCATTTCACATTTCTCAATTGATGGGCCGTCAGGGTACCAATTCATTTATCTACCCTTTTTCTCTCGTTTAAAAGTAACGCGTGTCAAAAAATACATTTTACGAAAAAAAAAAAAATTTTAGAGCAATATTTTTGGTGCGAGATTTATTTTAAATTCTGCGCGCAAGGTCCATGACGTCACGGAATGGTCATCCACTCTTTTCACCTCAACGAGATGGTCCTACACTCTCTTCACCTCAAGGTGATGGCCAAGCCAATCCACCTCTTCTCCACGCGCCTGAAATGCTGAGAAAAACAAGTGTAAAGAAGGTGACTACCAACAAAATCACGTCTCGCACCGTCAATATATCTCTAAAAAAAATTTTTTTACGTAAAGTTTTTATTTTTGATTTGCGTGTCCCAACCAGACTGTATGAAAACAAAAAGTACTTTTTCTTTTCATTGGTTCTTCTAACAAAGTATATGAGCATCATCTATTCTCTTGCATAGTGCACAGAGGGCCAGTCATTGCCATTTATGGAAGGAGACCATTTTATGGCTAAACTCCTCAGCCGCCGGTTTCCCTCCATAAATCTCAATCGTGGGCCCTCAGCATGCCTTGCAGCAGGACAGACTGTTCATGAATTCGAACATAATTATACCCTTTCTTCAGGATACCCTCCCTGAAAGCCTTCAGTCATGCTTTAGCTGTGCATGAGTAACTAAAGCATGACTGAAGGCAACGAGCACGATGCTAAAAACCGGCCAGCTGAAAAAAAAAAGAGAAAAGAAGCCCTGCCACTTTTACCTTGTCAATGCCTTAAAACAGACCTCATAGTCCAAGTTAAAGACACGCCAACCTCCCCAAACTGGAAATAAGGTTGAGGAGTGCAAGTTGCGACCGACGGCAATCTTTAGAGCCCCAAGCTGCCGCAGAGCCACTCACGTTCATGAAAATGAAGAGGCTCAGGGTGAGGAAGATCCTGCCCTTGGTGGTGCCCCAGTGGTTCACCACCATGTGCTCGTCCACTCCTAGGTCGTTGGCCGTCCACGTGAAGTTGGAGAACAGGTCGTGCACGGCCTCGTGCGTCGTCAACTGCACGTGCGCAATGTGCGCGTCAGTGCCTGGCTTAAGACATTTCGTGAAATGCAATGAAGGTGTAATAGCACCCGAGAGCCTGTAGTTTATGGGTCGCATTTGCACATGCAGGCCGCAAGGAGGTGCCCAAAGCGCCGGCCATCTGCAAACGCCTCCGTCTTTCCGCCCGCTTTCCTCGTCGCCGCGCGTGTGGGGCGAGGAGGGCGAGCGCCTCCTGCGGAGATTGGTTGGAAGTCCATGCGCACTTGCAGCCAATCTCCGCAGGAGGCGTCCGCCGTTAAATTGCAAACGGCCCCCAATGGTTTCGGATGGACCCCCTCTCAATCAAAGCTCTCTACACTTGATGGGGTTTTGGACGAGCATCACTTTGGAATGCCTCCACCCTTACTACGGAGATTCTTCTGCTAATACACAGTTACTACCCAACTATGCAGCCCCAGTGGAGTGGAGAGAAGAGCAACAGAGAAAGAAAGAGGGAGGAAGGAGGAGGGAGTGTTAGTGCACCCCTTATCCTCTTCCCGCCCCTCCCGACTCTGCACAGAGCATCGCCATGTGATTGCACGTGCTACGACGTCAAACCAACAGCTGTGCACCGCTTCTGCCGCCCTCCACATGACCCTGCTATGGTGTGACAAACACCAACACGAGCAAGCGAGCTCCATGGAGAATTCCCCGTATAGAGTCATCGCTTTAAGAAGAAAGCTATGCATTCTCTCTGGCTGCTGCCAAAGGCGGGTGTATCCTTCGCAACTCTTTAGACATCCATCGAGCTCGGAACTGTCAGTCTTCCTCAGTGTGACGCTGTTTTGCATTAATTCTTTTTGAACTGAATTGGTGTCCAATAAAACACCTAATTCAGGTTTTCTTACTAAACTCAGCGGGTAAATCAATGTGGCATAAAATGGTAAGCAAGGACCGAAACTCTACTCACCTCTGCAGCCATGAACTGGCCCAAACCCTCAGGAAAGTAGCAGACGAGATGAACACCGTTATGATTAGCGGGTACAAAAACCGGCTGGAAGTAGGCAGACAGATCGGTATTAATGTATGATGCGTCAATCAGACCCTCCAGGGTAGGGGTTCTCAAACTGCTTTATTTCGAGGGATCACAATCTCCCTTAATCAAGGAGCAAGGAACCTTTCTCAATCATGGCAATGATGCAATTCAGCAGTGCAGACGCTTACAGGTCTCGTGATCAACAATGCACACGTTAGGCAATGTTTCGATCATAGTTATGCGTCAATGAGCTAGCCCAGATCTGCTCAAATAGTGCTTGAATGAAAAAAAAAAAAATCAGCAGAACCCATTCTTTGGGAATGATTATCTACGTTAATGCGAATAGCATCAAACGGTGCGGAGTTATGCGCGTTCGTCAGGTGGCCGGCACACTCTAGATACGCCAGCCCACTCTTGAGGCGATTCTAAATTTGTTGACACTTTCACAGCCCTGCGCACGATCTCCGCAGCCCAGCACGTGCGTTTGTGTCACTTAGGAAGGCGAGCAAAGCACGCGCCATGCGCACAAACACTCAAAATGGTACCGACCAGGCTTTCTGGCGTCTCAGCTAGTCTCAACCAACGGTACTCTAAACGGTTGTTTATATCTTTACCATAGGACGCGCTTTACAGCGCTGTCACAGCTACCAGTGCGCGCGCGTTCCATGCACGAGGGCTCATTCCGCTCTCGTGAGGCTGAGCACGGCCGCTACATCACCCTCTCCCGAGCGCGGGAGAGGGTGAGCTAGCGGCCGTGCTCAGCCTCACGAGAGCGGAATAGCCCTCGTGCATGGAGCGCGCACCGGTACTGTGACAGCGCTGTAACGCGTCTATAGTAAAGATATAAACAACCGTTTAGAGTGCGTTGAATGACTGCCTTCATAGCTCTGTGGTTAGCGCGTCTGCCTGCTGATCAAAGGGTCAACGGTTCGAATCCCAGCCGGCGCCGGTCTTTTTTATTTATTTATCGACCCGCGGCGTAAGAGGTTAGATAGCCAGATAGATAGATGACATAGACGAAAAGTGCGTGAAGTAGTCCAAAGAATGCTATTCGCATTAAAAAAGTTATGCTTTACTTGGGGGCAATGCCTGTTAAGGAAATTTGAGGTTCTGGGGAAACCCAGTTGGAGAACCCATGCTCCGGGGTTAAAAATCAAATTGCGCAGTCACTCACTTCCTTTGTAGGAAAGCACTCATCCGCTTGTGCTTACGGTTGAACAGAACAACCCTTTTGTGCATGTAGACAAAGGTAGCGCCCAGCACCCCACATGCAGCTCTGCAAACAAGAGAGAAGTCGTGGAACTCTTCGAGGCGTTTGCTTTGATGTCAAAAGACAGAAATCACAATGTTGCGTTAGAAATGACTGCAATGTCAAAAAAGCATGGAATTTTCCCCATGTTTGTTACTTCCGATGACGAGGAGACGTAGAAATACCCCTGGATTTAGGCGATGCATTATTGTGCAGAGTTTTACATATTCGTGTCCTCCAATCCATGGTGCTAAAATATAGCAGCATTTATGCTCAGTCTCAGCAATTGCAGCATTTTGTACGTTGCTGATCACTCCCTTTTTGTCTTTCAGGTCAATTTCCTTTTTATTCATTTATTTGACAGCACTACCAGCCTCGTGACTGGCAATTCCTTCTAGCAGAGGAATTCTCAGTTCCCACCCGATATTTGCCACACAACCAGTCAAGCGTATACACTAGAGAGCAAGCAGATCAACAAAAACATGTCAACAGAAAGAAAAGTGCAAGTGCTCACCCCATCACAGCATAAACGACTAATTCAATGAGATCAAACGGAAAATCCATCCTGAAGTTTGTCCTGAATACTGCTGTGATTGTATCTGCAGAGGGAAAAGCAAAGTTCTCAGCCAATGGCAAAGACCACCATCCCTTGCTACGTCCCCAAGGTCCAACATTCAGAGACGACCCAGCCGTGAGGCAAATCAACTACAATGCAGAGGACAAAGTGGGAATCCATACATGACTACCATATAAGTATGATATAACGTGACTTTACTTAAAGAGACAAGGAATCAGCAGCTGGAGCCAAATAATTCTTCTCTACATCACGAGGTTTTGTCACTGCGACATTCCAGCAATGCAATCAGTGACACGAATATAATTGGGTGCATGTATTTTTTATTTTATTTTCTAGCATATCTTTTGTTCCACCTCCATTGATCCCATTGAATTGATTATCCACATGCAGGTATTAGGGTAGTCCTATCGTTAGCTTCAGAAAAGAATTCTCAATGACAATTTAAATGTTGTCTGTCAGTCACTAAAGAAAGCATTAGGGTTGAGAAAAAAAAGTATACAGTCGAGACCGGTTATAACGAAAGTCAATG
>JAZHYW010033685.1:0-13977 GCA_037355805.1 Ixodes ricinus
AAAAAATCAGCAGAACCCATCCTTTGGGAATGATTATCTACGTTAATGCGAATAGCATCAAACGGTGCGGAGTTATGCGCGTTCGTCAGGTGGCCAGCACACTCTAGATACGCCAGCCCACTCTTGAGGCGATTCTAAATTTGTTGACACTTTCACAGCCCTGCGCACGATCTCCGCAGCCCAGCACGTGCGTTTGTGTCACTTAGGAAGGCGAGCAAAGCACGCGCCATACGCACAAACACTCAAAATGGTACCGACCAGACTTTCTGGCGTCTCAGCTAGTCTCAACCAACGGTACTCTAAACGGTTGTTTATATCTTTACCATAGGACGCGCTTTACAGCGCTGTCACAGCTACCGGTGCGCGCGCGTTCCATGCACGAGGGCTCATTCCGCTCTCGTGAGGCTGAGCACGGCCGCTACATCACCCTCTCCCGAGCGCGGGAGAGGGTGAGCTAGCGGCGTGCTCAGCCTCACGGAAGCGGAATGAGCCCTCGTGCATGGAACGCGCGCGCCGTAGCTGTGACAGCGCTGTAAGCGCGTCTATGGTAAAGATATAAACAACTGTTTAGAGTGCGTTGAATGACTGCCTTCATAGCTCTGTGGTTAGCGCGTCTGCCTGCTGATCAAAGGGTCAGCGGTTCGAATCCCAGCCGGCGCCGGTCTTTTTATTTATTTATCGACCCGCGGCGTAAGAGGTTAGATAGCCAGATAGATAGATAGATAGATACATAGACGAAAAGTGCGTGAAGTATCCAAAGAATGCTATTCGCATTAAAAGTTGTGACATGGAGCTTAGTAGAACAAGGAACAAAACCTTTTGGCGGGTCTCCAAGTGCAGTGTGGAACTAAATTACCTGGTATGCGCGAGTGGGAAAGCAAAACTTCTTTTAGGTCGCGAACGAAATAGCGGCGTTTACACGCAAGGTCACAAGTGGATTGAAAGTTTATTCATAGGTTTTGTGGTTGCATTTTTTTTTATCCCAAGACATAAAGTCAACCTACTGAAGACAAAACGATTTTGAAGCGTTTTCTGGAAACGGAATGCCACGTGGATTATACCTAGATAATCACGATACCGCGTGAATCAAATGGATTGTTGGACCTTTGAAGGGTTCACATAAATCGATTTCTTAAGCGTATCGAGTTAAGATCTGAGTGCGCAGAAGTCTCGGAAAACGCGGCATTTCGGGTATCATCATTGCGTGTCACGCGTTCAGAATGGAAGTATTTTTGGACGCACAACGCACAACGAAACCCAGTTTCACGTGACATCACGTGAATATCACGTGACACTCACAGGGCGATGGATTTGTTCCGATGGCTCGCTGAGTCCGATGCGCGTCACCGAGAGGTGAAACGAAATATAGTGGTGGTAGCGATTGGTTGTTTGTAAGAAATCTCTCGTGTTTATGTATTTCAAATATTTTTAATCTTTGCAGTATCTCCGCCTGCGATTTGGCAACAAAATGGGAATCATTGCGTGCTTCATCAACTTCGTCATTAGTGTAAGTACCTCAATTTTTATTGGTATTGGAGTTTGCTCCAGGCTATTAAACGTCCGCAGTTCTAGATCAGTTACCCAAATAAAGCATTGACGTTCAGAACTTGGAGAAAGTAGATAATAAAAAAAAAATCCCAGTAAATCTGTGTTTTTTTTTCTTCATTTAATACGCCAGTTGAATAACGGAACTCATAACGTATATTGATGAAAAAGCAAGTTTTACTGTCGCCCTTTTATGCTGGAGAAACCTCGCACAAGTTGAACGGTCAAATGCAAAAAGATCTCTCCGTTTATCGTACTCATTAAATTATTAACTAGAACAATGCTAAAAAAAAAAGAAAAGGGAAGGAGAATATGTTGTTGATCAAGGTGGTAAATATGCCGAGACACCTTTTTAGGGGAGTGATTTTGTTTTGTTCTTCTACAGATGGTGTTAGGAGCAGTAAGTACTTTTGCAGCCGGAGTGGCCATTTCAACAGGTAAGTATGCTGTCACATTCTTCGAAGTGTGGGCGCTAAAATAAATATATTATTAGAGATTGGAAAAAAAAAAAACGGGTGAACGTAGCATTTTAGTTGCATATTTATTTTGGTGTAGTACGGTTTATGAAAAGTTTACATCCCAGATTTCAGGAAACTCCATAGCCATCAAATAAATTTTCTTGATATATTTGCGCATATTTGGGTAATCATCCAACTACAAAAATAAAGCTACGTGAATTAATTGCTTTTTCAGTAATTTCTAATTTTAATGCCTCACATTTGACCAAAAAGACACAGAAATTCTAATTTAATTACTTATGGCATCAGTTACTGCAAAAATAATATAATCACGACTATAACTTGCAATAATTTCCGAAATTCATTCCTTATATCTACGGAAAAGAGTAAGCGCAATGCGGCTGCCCTATTTTTCCGTTTTATCGTGTAAAATATCCTGTTAAATGAATGCCACTATAGGTCGCCAACCGACAAATTGGCAAATTTGTCGAATGGTGAGTCACGTCACAAAGTAAAGAAGAAGAATAGTGTCAGTATATTTACGCTGATACGTCTTGGGCAATGTACAAAAAATAAAACAAACAAAAAGGTTGATCTACGCGCGCTGATACGTGTTGGGCAATGTATAGAAATAATTGAGAACCCCCAAGAAGGTTGACCAGTTTTTTTTTTTTACTTAGCATTTTTAGATTTTATTAGAGTAGCCACGCGACCCCCTATTAGCGTTCGTAGCTATAAGTGTATAAAATTGGTGCGGCTCTTAAACTATTATTTGAGCTAAAAACCACTGCTCAACATAAAACGTATATTCCAGTAAGAAAGTTCCGAACCCCCTTAAAACCACGTGCCGGAGAGATTAAGAGCATTTCTCACATTTGTAACATTTTTCGACGAATGGTTCTATTACCCTAGCTGGTTACATATATGAGAAGGCCGTTGGGTTTGCTATGCTCTGTTCACCCCTAAGCTAACAGTGCGGTGGGAGCTACGGACTCGCCGGACCAATCACTCGCCTCCCTTTCATCAGCTGACCCCACTCTATGCACGTGGGTAGGGGTGGGAGCGTGGTCAGGTGGTGAAAATAAGTCATGACTAGTCCTACCAGCGCGTAGCCTCCACAGCAGTGATAGCCTGTGAACGGAGAATAGTTCGGCTAAGAACAATGCAGTACTGTAGTAATGTTGAGAGGGAAAATTGGAGTCCGGAACTTTTTCTCTGTCGCTGTAACTTTATATCCAAAAACATTCGTAAAAAAGAAAAAGAAAAAAGAACTAGCATGACATAAAAACTAGGGAGCCTTCATGTGCGAAGCGCACATGAAGGCACTCTAATAAAAACATTACGATACGTGCACATTGGACAACAAATATAACAAAATAAAACGATTTGTAGAGCAACCGCTTCTCTATTTCTTGTTAAAAATAAAAATAAAAAGTTGTTTTACTTTCTAATAGCTGGCGTTCAGTAAGTACCCCCTAATCTCCTGTTCTCCAGCATGCATTAAAAAAAAAGCCAAAAGAACAGAGTTTTTATGATTTTGCGCGTTCGTCATCTTAACCGCTCATGCACGCTGCTGCGTCGTCGCCAGCCACTAACGAACGCGTCAACCCATTCTAGCTTTCCACTTTCCCTCGTTGTGGAGCATCCTCGCTACCGGCGCTGCCTGCACAATCTATACGGCTTTCGTAAGTCACCTCTGCGGTTTTTTCGTAAATATTTTTTTAAAGAATTGGTAATTTTTTTTTTTTACTGGGTTCGAAGGTTTTTACAAAACAAGCAAAGAACAAGAGCTAACTTGTTGCTTTTCAGGGAGGCTTCCGCGGGGTCATCTGGACAGACGCGATGCAGGCTATCCTCATTCTCGTTTGCCCACTAACCGTTGTCATCAAAATCATCTACGACTCCTCCTATGGTCCTGATGTGAATCTTCGTCGACCCGTAGACGACGTCGATATCCAGCCGTACTTTCTCGAGTAAGTTCAGACTGTGGTACCTGGAACGTGCGTCTCCGACAGGTGTGTCTACCGCGACCTCGTTTTGAGTGCCTCAAGTTCCGTCCGATGATCTTAAAGGTCTCATGCTGTCGGCTGCCACGACCCTGCAGCGGGGCCACATCAGCGGAGGTGATGTGGCCTCGCAAGGATGCGTGGACCATGCCAAGCTCTTCAGCTTGGCAGTCCAGCAGCTTCAGCAGCCAGGAGTTGGGACGCCGTGACGGCAGCGAAACTCGCGTTCGCTCGTACTCTTTGCCTGAAGATCCACGACCAACCACCAGGGTCGCGACATTCGACAGCGTGACAGGCTGGCTCCTGTGACGACATTCGTTGCCATTTCGAAACCACTTTCGATGCCTCGACACACCAGTCGGAGACGCGTTCCAGCAGCAAGGGTTCAGACAGAGGGCAGCTTTGACAGACAGGTTGGCTACATGACATTGATGGGGACTGCAGGGCCAGCTTTGATCTGACCAAGGAGGAAAACGTCTGGGCGTGCATCTTTGGCTCCATCGCTCCCAACATGTACCGTATGGGCGTGGGGCAGATGATTGTGCAGCGGTACGCGGCAGCCAAGTCTCTCCAGGAGGCCCAAAGGTATACCAAAGCACATCGCACTAGTCTTTACCAAACCATCAAAGCGCTCTATTGATACTTTCCGACTGTGCTGCTGCTGATGCCGCAGAACCCAAGATCCTGGGCTCAATCCCCACCCCTGCCCGTTTCGATCTGGATGAGCATCGCACCGGCGTGCGGTCGTGTATCACTACTGCGTGATGCACGTTAAAGACCTCAAGCTAGCGGTTGTACAGCACTGGCCAAATTTCTCATCTACAGATGTCGGTTGAGGCAGACCAAGTTCTAGGGCTGTATAAACATACACACAACCCAATTTTTTACTGTGCTGTTGGCGCAGGGACTGATCGCTGCAGTCCTTACCCCGGTGGAAGAAAACAGAGGTGTCGGAACGAGACGAGAAAGGGGGTCGAAATTCCACTCGGGCTTCGCGCATCTCCCGGCCTGGGCACTGTCGGGTTGGGGCTCGGCGCTCAGGTGCGGTCGCGCACCACGCGGACACGGAAACGTGTGGGCAAATAAGGACGATTCCTCGAGCTTCTGTCACGCTGCGCCATCTCACGGCTTTTGTCAAAGATGGGAGCGAATGTCCGACACACTTAATGCGTGGCGCGAGTCGGCGCCGTTGAGACACCTCTCTCTCCTTTTCTACCGTGGTCCCTACTAATTTTGGGGTGCAGCGCATTGCACGACCAAAAATTGTGACGTGTCTCGTGGCACTACATCAGGGTCGCACTTAAAGCCCCTTGATGCTTCTTTTACAAGTAACGACAACTAATACAAATGACAGAGCACATTTGGCTGGAACAAAATGGCGGCATACAGTTCAAACCTCTTTTGTGCGCCGCCATTCGCTCCATAAAGCCTGCACCGCCACGCAGTCGGCGCTTCAAAGAATGTCGCTACTTGTAGGAAGCTCTTATCTAGGGACTTTAGTCGCACTGCTGTGCCAACGCCACCTAGAATAATCACATCCCATGTACTAGTATTTTGACGCCATAACAGTGAGATCCAGCGCAGACATAGACTGTAAGCTGCGTCAGCTGTCAGCCTGGGTCTCATGTCCAGTCATTCAGTGCGTCGATAGGCGCTCAGTGTCGGACTCTGGCTCATTGCCCAGTGGCTGACTTTGCGTTATCCGAGTGTGATGACGTCACGTAGAGGAGAGGAAGTTGTTCACAGGATTTCGTGGATCTAGGTGTTGGCTGTGTACCGACAAATATACGATCCGGATACACGTGAGTCGCGACACACGCCTCAGAAACTTTGTTACGGTAGTATGAATAAAGAATCCAGATGGTAAAATTTATGTCTCTGGGATTAACACTGAAATCCCTGGCGACCTGGTGGCTAAGTTGGTGTCGAACCGACTGACGCATTTCTCCTTGAGTATTAACTGTTTGCTCATAGTCGAATAGTGAACGCGTCTAGACTTTCCTGATTAATCAACGTTTTGCAAATATGAAGCTGCAGGTATATGAGCTCGGATATCCGGGCCAACATAATACAGACCTTATGTATAATGCCGTATTTTGTTGTGCTGTACTTCGATACTTTTATTATTGTTTTGGGAGGAACAAGTGACTTTTCCTTCCATTACTTTTTCCCTTTAACGGCAACTAGACAGTAACAAGTAACCCTCTAATCGCTGGAGTAGATCTCTCTCTCCTCCCTTTGATTATGCTCAAGGACCCAGCATGTGTACTACGCGACTTAGTTAACGAAAACACAACATCTGCATTTTTTAACCCAAAGTTATATCTGTAGAAAAATGTTTATTTTAATTCCGCGAAAAACAACAAAACAAAATACAGCCGCCAATTATTTATTTACATTAAATGTGAGGCAATGTGTACTCCTTAATATAAAAAAGCAGCGACAATTTTATTGTTTTTTTTTCCTATAAGGCAGGTTTTTTTAAATAAAAAGGAAGACAACCCGGCTAATATGCTCGTAAACTACACTCTAAAAATCTGAAGCGTCTGCATTGTCCGCGAAGGATTGGTAGAGCCGATAGTGAGTTTTAGCATTTTCATAAACGGTTAAACTCAAGCATACGCGTTTGCGTTAGCGTTGCGTGTTCCACACTGCTCATGGCGACGACGCGCATGCGCAGCGTGGGGTACGCCATGCAAACGCGCAGCGCTTGCGTTTTCTCCTACATGCAGCCACCTCGGTGGCTCCGAGGCGAGGCGCTGGCCTACGGATCCCCATGTGGCGGGTTCGAATCCCGGCCGAGGTGCTCGCAATCTGACGGAGGCTTATTGCGGAGGAGGCGCCGTGTAACCGAGCTTTCGGTTGCACGTCAAAAGATCCCCAGGTGGTCCAAATTAATCCTCAGTCCTCCGCTGGGGCGTGCCAGATGCCCGTAGTTGGTTTGGCACGTAAAACCCCAAATTTGACTTTTTCTCCTACACGCACTATTAAAACTCGAATGGCTGCAATCTACAGTGGGAGCTGGAGGAATGACGAGGTCGAAAACGCGCTTAGACCTAAAAGTTTGAAACAGTCTTCGATGCGGCACCGAGCATAACGAAGAGGTCGTGCTCAGCCAACCCCTCCTGGATTAATCAAGGCCCGCGAACGGACCTCGTCTCCCTCCACGGAACGTGTTCACAGTCGGATAGCTCCAAGCTCGGCAATTGGACCCGAGCACGATGACTGGGCATCCTTCGACGCGTTGATTGGACACGAGGCTGCAGCCGAACGATGACTCATCACTCGTATCCAATCTGCGTCTTCGCTCGACCTCACCGTGATGACGTCAAAATGCTAGTGCGCGCAGGTTCCGTACATTGCAACCATTGCTCTGCTCTCCCAGATGCCGTGAAAAAAAAAAAAAATTAACGCACCTGATTGCATTCTTCGCCCCCCCCCCCTTTTTTTCTACAGCACGGTGTATTTGGGCAACACTCTGTTTTTCGTGACCTTCGCGCTCCTGGGCGTGGTGGGCATGTCGCTCATCTACTGGTACCGAGACTGCGACCCCTTCCTCCTTGGTGCCATAAGCAGGGTCGACCAGGTAACCCTCGCTCGTGAACTCAAGCCGCAGCCACGCTGCTCACACGTCTTACCAAAGACAGACTGCAGACATGGCCGAAGCATACGGTATACGTACAAAACAAACATGCTTTGAACATGCTCAGTGGCGTGTCCGCACATAATTATGTCATACATGTGCGCAGAGACACCGTGTCTTTTGTGGTGAGCTGCGTGACTGCCGGCGCGACGTTTGTCTTTAGATAGTAGTGCGCGCTTTCAGGAACGCGATACTACTTATCCTGACCCCGCGGATATGGACGAGCGAGGCTGGTTCGGACGTCGGCGTTTCATCGGCACCGACTGCGTGACGATTTCTTGCGTTCCAATTTATTACGACGTGTTGCCGTGGATCTCGGTTGCGACATCAACCGTCCCGAATTGTATGCCGTCAAAACGGTCGGTCGCACGCAAACGCAAATGGCCAAAACAAGTCTTTCAGCTCACCTAAGCCGTATAGCATAAATATGTATTGTATTTCGAGCGTGAGCATTTGCAGTTTCTTTACCACCTGCTGGTTTCCCGCGCTTGTATAGTCTTTTTCCGCGAGAATTTGAAACTATCTCAACACTAATCATCAGTTTTGTTTGTTTTTTGGTTTCCGCGGTCTTAAAGATCTGGAAGGCTGTAGCTATTGTAGTGGAACGTGCTCACACGGTGCACTACTTAGAAGTTAGGTGACGACTTTTGCTCTTCAAGATTAAGCCTCGGGTAAAATATAAAAAGAAAATGCCGATATTATATTCGCCTTTATTGCTTCTCACGGTCTGTATAACCTTCCGCACAACACACGCCGAATACCCCCCATTACGATCCGCGTTGAAAATGCTCTACCAATGACAACACGCTGCGATTCTTTGCTCCTCGGAAATTCGGGAACGCAGTGTACTTTGGGGCAGTGACCGTGTGAACTTCCGTATGGTTTTCGACAGTTTTCATTATCTTTCTCAGTCATTTTTAGTAAGTCACGAGCAGTAGTTTTTTCACTTGTTTGCCCCCCCCCCCCCCCACACACACACACACATACCGTAAACAAACAACAACAACAACAACAACAAAACCATAAAAACGAGCGGGTTCCGCAAATTAGAGACAAGTTAATTAAGCATCACTCAAATCCTTTTAAGATTGTTATTTCAAAATGTTTCTAAACTGTAGTAATTCAAAAAGCGAATGAAATTTTTTTTTTAGTTCGTAATTCAACTCATCAGGAAAGAAAGCTCCTTGAGAAACAAACGCATGCCTATTGAAGCCTCTGGTGTTGTCGCCACTTTATTTCTGACGTCCTTAATTAATAATGCCCCCGTCAAGACGGGCACGCTAAATGACATTTAAAGGAGCTGTGCAACGATATTCAGTTGGAATGTTTTTCACTTTACACGAGCTTACTGGCACTGGTGGGACTCAAAAGGATACTCGCACGCAACGCCACTGTCAAGAAACTCCTTTGATGCGGTGTAATTTCAAGGACAAAGCAGAGTGTTTTCATTCAATCTCTCTTTTGCAAAATTTGATGACGTAACGTGGGGATCGCAGTACACCCAAGTGACGATATTTGAATGCGGTTCATAGATTGGACCCGAGCATTGCGTGGGCGCTCGATTTGGGCTCGTGATAATTACTAGCTCGAGAAGCATTCGGGTAGTGGCCCGTGTCCAATCACTTCAACGACGACAATAGCCGAGCCATAACAATGTCTGGAACTCAGCGCGTGTCCTGTGCTTTGCCAACCCCAGCGCGTGGCTATGATCAACATTGGCGGCATATAATCCATTCCAGGTCACGTGGCCGCTTGTTCTGGCTGCGAGTTGAGGGGTAAACGCTGCTCGTTTTTCTTTGAGCTTTTTCTGGGACTTCTATTGCGTGGGGTGAAAAACGAACGCGTGTTTCATAGGTCATTAACGTCAGGGATCCGTTCTAAGCGGTTTTTGCGCAAAGTACAAAAATTGTTGCATCGCCCGCTTTAAGCAAAATTACATTACAGCTCGGCGAATCCGCGTGTTCAATACGACACGCGGCGCGTGCACGCGTCACGTGCAGAACCAGGATCACGAGCTGATTCGCCGAGCGGTAAATGACATTCGATCAAAATGACATTTATACCCGTGCCACACGGGCAACTCGAATGCCATTTACAACGAATGACATTTGGGTGATCGGCGAATCAGCTCGCAATCTGTCGCGCGTGGAATGCGCCACGCCCGGAGTGTCGCGCGCTGATTGGCCGTCCGCTCAAATGTCATTCGTTGTAAATGGCCTTCGAGTTGCCCGTGTGGCATGCGGGTGTTACTTTCCCGTCTGACAGGGGTATAAGATTATTTGCCAGGACATTAATGTCGTAATCTCCTTTATCCTCTCACAGTACGTGGCCGCTTTAATTAATGTTTTAGAAGAGGGCTGTTGGGGGTGTGTGCTCGGGGGTTGTTTTTCTACACAACTTTCGTGTATCGAAGGTTTCCTTCGATTTCTCATTCCTTATTGTCACATTTTGCTCTTCGTGCGTGTTTTGGACATTTCCTAGTCATCTTTTATTGGTGGATGTCAGCATTGGAATCGCGAATGACAGCACCGCTCGTTCAGAACGACTCAACGAATTCGACCTTCTTGCAGCTCGTTCCATATTACGTTGGAACAAGGCTTTCCGGCTTCCTGGCTTTTCCGGACTTTTTTTGACTGGCGTGGTTAGCGCTACCCTCAGGTAAATATGCGCACTTATGCTGTGGCGTTATCGTTACAGAAGATGGTGTTGTCCGTAGGAGCTGGGGCGAAAAGTGCATGCATTGCCACACCAATGCGCCGAAAAACTGAGGGAGATCAGGACACGAGAACGCGCCGGGGCGTCAGGAACGCCAAACTCTGATTGGCAGGAATAGGGGGTAGACCCAAAGCTAGTTGTCTTCGTCCCCACTGCACTCGTCGGACGCGTTAAAATGTGGAACGCCGGCGTCCCTATATCGCATTTGGGCGTCCGGCGTTTGGCTTTCGCATTCGGACGCGTTCGACGGCTGCAGAGAAAATGAGGGCAGCCTTTGTCCGCACCTGTAGATAGTCCACCTCGGGTAAACTTTTCAACCTTTAAAGATGTAGAGTGCGCGGACTATAGTCAGGAAAATACGGTAGTCAGACAAAGGTACCGTATTGCATGTTGCGACATTTTAGAAGTGAAGTAGAGGAAGTACTTGTGGTGACTTGCTCGTTTTTACGACGCCACACGCTATGACGCAAAGTCAGACTCCTGAACCGAGGAGCCTACCGCTCATCCGGGACTCTCCGATGCAGTGGCGTAGCCAGGGGGTGGGGGTCTTATGGGACTTTAGCTTCCCACGCAATCCAGCCGACTGTAATATACACATGTATTTTGACCCTTCCCCCCTCCCCGAAAAACTTCCTGTCTACACCACTGCTCGGATGGTGTTGGCTATCGCTCCTCAATTCAGCCGGAGTCTCACACATGTGTGGCGTCGTAGAAATGGGCGAGTCACGACAGGATCAATCGGTGAATGAATGAATGAATGAATCAAAATCAATCAATCAAACAATCAATCAAGCAACCAATCAATAGGTCAGTCAATGAATGCATGAATCAATCAAGCATCAATGAATCAAACAACAAATGAATGAATGAATCAATCAATCACTCATCAAACATATCAGGCGCACCGGGTCTCAGTTTCCGATGGAACTGCCTGATGTTGCGTCGACGAAGAATGACTTAAACTCCAAATGATTCGGTTCGTCTTCGCGAGTATCTCACCTGAAGAGATCATGTTAAGTATTATAGTGGCAATCACACTGTCTGTATTTCCTCATGAACTTATGCAGCACGGTTTCTTCAGCCATCAACTCTCTGGCAGCAACTTTTTACATCGACGTTTTGTTGCCATACATGTCATTCAGCGAGGACCAAGCCAACATGGTTACCAAGGCACTAGGTAAGCAGCAATGACACGAACCAGGCATAAACAGCAGAGATGAAAACGACAGGATTGTTCTTGGGGAACTACTGAAATGGCTTTGTGTCAAAGTTAGGCAAAGAAAAGAAAGACAGAGGAGAAAATTGAAGGAAGATCCATTGGTGGGATCCTTAAAAAGCCTCTGACACGCCAAAAAAAAAAAAAATGTTTTTCATGCTAGGCGTTGAAATGGCATATCAGGACAAAAATATAAATACGAGGCCCAATTCAAAGTTCCCGCCAGTGCACTGTGACGTAACAGTGTACCGCAAGGTGTCGGTGCGGTCAGAATGGAGGAATTGCCGGAAGTCACGTGAGCTGTATCCCTCCTCGTGCTTACCGCGAGCGCGTGTAATATTTTTTTAAATAGTTTTGTTATTCTCCGCACCTCCACGAGCGATCCAAGCAGACAAGGTTTCTTTTATTTGCTTTTCGAATGCCGCCTGCCCAAGTTTCCTGCTTGAACTCATTAAAATGCGGCATTCGAAGCACGGATCTCGCGGTGGGTCGCGTTCGAATCTGTATACAGACTGTCCTTTGTATGATGACATGATGTATACGCAGTTTGACCGCGGATTTAGGAAATGCGTTAGCATGACCCTTGGAAGCACTAGATACGTCCCCCTTTGGGAAACGCTAACGCTGGCCCCTTCACTTTTGTGTTTGTGGCTTTCATCGTTTTGCTTTCTCCTAAGATTTTGCCATCACACCACGTTCCCAAAGGGGGACGTGTGGATACGTTCTCCAAGGGTCATGTTAACGCATCCCCTACAGATCCACGCATGCGCAGAACTGGGGCTTGGGAGATTGGTCTATCTGACTTGCTGCGCGAGGTTGTATACTTCTACCGGCCAAGCGAAATTTTTCGTGGGTCGTTGGCGTTGTAAGCAAAAAACTCCCGGCGAACAATTGAAGGCAAAACAGCATGTCTCCTTTGAAATCAGGCGTACAGCACACAGCTCTTTATCCGTTTCAATAAAGAAAACCACAAAACAAGCATCAAAACCACACGATGGATGATAACGCGCGTATGAATAATAGGAACACCCTCCCACGCGTTCCGGTAAAGATTAGGTTTGCGGCTGCTTCGAAAGAGGTTGACGTCATTCAGAAGCCCTCGTGTGAAGTGCAAACCGCATAATGGAATGTAACGGCGCCTGCGAACAATGCGAAGCATGTTCCTTCTCCCCGCGTGTGTTTCCCGGTAAAGATTACGATTGCGTAAGCTACTCCGAGTGGAGAAGTACCCAACAGCATAGAAATCACGTAGTGACGTCACCACGCTTTCATGTATAAAATGGAGAGCCGGTCTAGCAATGGATCACACCAAACCCGTGATCATTGTCGGGGACTTTAATGTGGATATATCAAAACCGCAAAACAAGTGGTTCATCCAATTCGTCATGGAAGAGTTTGCACTCATGTGCTTCACCAGTGCAACTCAACCAACCACCATTCATGGATCATGCATTGATTTAACCTTAGCAAAGAATATCTCTACAGTGAAAACTGAAAATCTCAGTGTGTATCACACTGATCATGATATAGTCGTGAATGTCGTTGTGAAGTAATAAAGGGTATGGTTAAGTACATTTCACTTGTCTCTGGTTTCACTCTTTGTAGAGCCACGTGTGTGAATTTCCAAGTGACGTCGCAATGGGTAATCGTTGTGTGGCTGTCGTTTACAGCTTTGCTGTCCAACCACCTTCATAGCGTGGATTGGAGCCACAGTTTTTTTTTCGACTTCTGTCGCACGCAGATTCGCGTCGGCTTACCGCACCTTGCGCCGCATTTTAGCTCTCTTGCACTGACGTCACATCGCATACTTTTCCCCACGGCGAAAAAGGAGGGAGAGGGAAGTTGCTTTTGTAAGAATTTTGAGTGACGGGTTAATCTTCTATAATCTTCTGGGGAGAATAGCGACGCCGGTGCAAATCCGAGAGGCACAAAGGAGGATACTGATAAAAGGGAGCTCTCCTTCTTTCCCTTTTCTCTGGATACATCGGAAATGACGTCATGTGCAACGCTTCCGCTCCTTTGCTTCGTTCGCCCGCCTCGCACGCTTAGCAGCGGCATCCGCAGCCTGACGCTGCTGCAAGTTCAGACTCGCCCCAGCATCCGCGCGCGCTCACTGGCTTCCTCCCCGTGACGTCGACTCCTCTCAACTCGCCGCGTCGCGCGCCCATTGGCTTCCTCCCCTGCATCGTCGCCTCCCCTCTCGCCTTTGTCCTTCACTACTCTCTTCCTCTCTACACGGATCGCTTCCCTCTCCACCGTTTTGTCCGCAGACGGACGCCTTCCAGCTCTTCATTGTCATGTGGGAACTAATGCATAATTAAAAAAACAAACAAAAACAACCACACACACACACACAAAAGGAAAACGCAGCAGTATACCAAGTGGGAAAGTAAT
>JAZHYW010033686.1:0-10904 GCA_037355805.1 Ixodes ricinus
TATGATTGGTTTAATATTCGTAAAAGGTTTGAAGACTCGTTTCGAGCACGTATGTGGAAAGTTACCATGGCCGATCTATTTATTTACCAAGTATGCTGCTCATATTTAAACTGAAGACAACGTGCTTGAACTCGCTTGTCGACGCAGGAAACTTTCAACCTTGTCGGATATTTCGTGAAGTTGCGTCTTGCAGCGCGAGACGGAAGCCGTTGATGTGATTATGCCGGTACCAGCACACCATCGTTCAATAGCTAGCACGTCAAAATCGTTTTCAGGCGAGATGGATGAATATGATGTTTAGGCTTTACAATCGAAGCATCTTGAATCACTGGGCTAAGCATTCTAAAAAGGGCAGCGGGGAATCGTCTGACTGTCTACTTATCTCAACAACTTTTCTGTCGCTATGCTGTCGGCACGCTATCGTCGATAGATCGATTCGTTTTCAGGCAAGACGCACGAACAAACCTTTTCCTCAACGCTAACTGATGTTCCAGCTTTCCAATCGAAGTATCTTTATTCGCTAAGCTAAGCATTACAAAAGGGGCAGCGGTCCGAATGTCTCCTCGTCTCGACAACTTTTCTGTCTCTGTGCTATCGGCACGCTACCGTTCGATAGAAGAATTCGTTTTGAGGCGGGATGCACGAACAAACCTTTTCCGGAACGCTAATGGCTGTCTTGGCTTTCACATCAAATCGTTTTTACCTGCTGGATCAAGCACTAATCAACTGAGAAAGGGGCAGCGCTCCGGCTACGCCGTTCGTATCGACGGTCTCAAAAACAGCGCAGCCATCTTGTTGGTTTACGTGACGTCACGGAGCGCGAAGACGTCCACTGCGTTCCGAGAAATACTCGGTGCACGCAAAGCGCGCTCGAGTGTCAGTCTCCGGCGGCACTGCTGTCCATTTAGGGAAAGGAGAGCTAAACTCTCAGAAGACTCTTTCCCTCTTGTAAGAAAGAAAGTGGACGTAACGAGCGAACGAACGGAGAGAAAGAGCACGGTGGGAACCGCGCATCGGCCTCATGAAACCGAGTCCCGTCTAGTTCAATCCTACACCATGACTGTCCGAACGAAAAACGGCTGCATGCACCAGGGCAATTATTGCTAACACATTTAAAAAAGAACAAAAAAACAAGAACCCTAATTTATTTCCAACCTGCCAGCTTCCTTCGTTTCCTGAGCCTCAACCGGCCTAGGCCGATTTGTATTTCCCTTTCGACGTGGGACGCGACGAACGTTCTCTTCCTCCGTTTCATCTCCCGATATATCGCAGAAAACGCTACGGGACATCTTAGCCAATCCCATGCCATTTGAGTGTCACATGACCTTCAGCAGGAGAGCAGTGAAGCGGGGCGCCTAAACGCTCGATACGCCCACTGGGCTGGGATGGTGGCTTGGTAATAATAGTGTCCGCTGCAGTCCGTCGCGCCATGAAACAAAGTAGACGCGGAATGGTAGGAAAGGCGGCAGCTACTCACATTGCTCTGAGAACGCTCGCAGGCGAACGTTATTTCTTTCTCGAATGGGGAGGCGGGGGGGGGTACTTCTTAGTGCGCCAGTGGTCCCTCCGCGTCGACAGAAGCCCATCTGGGACCGCATTAGACGAAGGCGGCGCGCCGTTGCACACATCCGCGGCGCTGTGCCGGGGAGCCCGTGTATGGTAAAAAGCGCGAGCCGAGCGCGCCGCACCTGCACCTGATTGCGTCGTTCATCTTGAAAGCGCGCTTCGGGTCGACGGTCCGCTACCTCCGCCGACTTCTGCTCTGCACTACGGTAGAAGCGTTAAAGGAAATGAGGGCGGCTTTGAAATTGACCTTCTGGGCGGCTTGATGTTGTTCGTTACCACTTCCTGAGAGCGCGAGTCGATTACCGAGATGACCCTGCCCTCGGAAGTTCATCTTATAATGGCTCGACGGCCAGTATTTCACAAGAACGGTTTAACAGCTTCGAATCCCAAACGAAAATGATGCTGCAAATGAAGCGTTGGTGGAGACGTGTTCTAAGAATGCCACTGCCAGTCGTCTGGTACGTCTGCATAAATCAAAATTAGCAAAAATAACATAAAAACAAAACTTTTGCGAACCATGCAGGCACGTCTTGCTAGCTAAATACTTGATTAGCCGCTCCTGATGCCAAATACGAAGCCTCTAAAAATGTTTTACGAAAATTTGCATAGACGCCGCCATCTTGCAATCACGTGACCCTGCCGCCATAGCTGACGTACCGTTTCTTGCCAGTGCAGTGGATTTTTCGCTCTGGCACTGAAGCTTTATTTTTTTTCGTTTTATTCTGTTTCTGTTGAACTTACCTGGGCTATAATAGGCAGTTTCTGTATTTCGTGCCTCTGGTTAATCATCTTAGTTTGTATTTGAAGATACGTAGAGGCCTTTTCGCGTTTATCGAATAAAAAACGACTGCCAGTTTTTTTTGTCTTTTTTTGCCGAAATACGGCTTTGATAATGCTTTATTTAAGCTATAATCGTAGCGTTTTCAATATTTGCATAAATACCGTAACGATCTGGCCGCGTAACGAGGCCTGAGCTATCAGTTTCCGGCATTGATAAAGTGGAATTAACTTTAGTCGCATGGCGCATATTCAAATTTTTATATTACCCGAAACCTAGCAGGATGTAGCAGAATAAACAAGTGGGCGCAAGAGGCGCAGTGTAATTACCACTGTATTCTGTGAGAATTAGGAGAACGAACGATTAAGTGTTCGTGCCAAAAGAGACGATTAATTTGTCACTCGTTGCGACATTGTTTCCAACGCTGCAATCTTCGATCAGAATGTCTGGATATAGGTGCCGAAGGACAGGGACAAAGTGAAGAAGGTAAAGACAACACAGAGCGGAATCTTAGGTGTGTTGCACTTGCTTGCACTGGCTTAGCCTAAGATAAAAACTATTCGTGTTTTATCATAAACGCGTGTGCATCTTAAGTTTGTGTCACATTTTATCGTACAATAGACTTCTTGCGCTTGTAAAAATGAAGCACACTGACGACGTCCACGTAGAGTGCGCATATGAGGAACACCGTGTCATTATCTCGCGCCGCTGCAAAATCGAAGTAGCGGTGCATTATATAGACGACAAAATATCGAAGAAATCATTGTCGACGCGGTTTGCGTTTGTTCTTACAATTAGGAAATCGCTACGTTAAAACAGATAGCACTAAAATGGCGAGTTCATGGACGAGAGGGACATGTTTTAGTACACAAAGCTGTGGTGCCAAACTTTAATGGGGTACTTGGCGATTTTTTCAGCTACCCCAAATGACTATATTTTCTGAATTGCTCGTTCACAAAGACCCGTTTTCTTACGTTACGTTGCGAAAAAACACCGGGAAATTCTGGCTTGTATTAAGCGTGGCTACCAATTCAAGGAGATAGTTCGGTACGCGACATTCGAGACACGAATGTTTAGGTGGCTTAGACGTAACGTAAGAAAACGGTGCCGTGTGAAAAGTTGAACAGAGTCTAACTCCTTACGTTACGTTACGACAAGCCTTGCGTCCTTGGTTGCCACGGTAACTCCCCGTCCTAGCTCGTCGTCACCGAAACAATCGTGTCTCGAATGTCGCGTGCCAGGCTATCTCCTTGAATTGATAATTAATACGAAGCACAGATTTCCCGGTGACTTTTCGTAACGTAACGTAAGAAAACTGGCCTCGTGGAACGAGCCTTTATGGTATGTTGTTTAGTATTGCGAAATTCATAATAGTATTGCGAAATTCATAATAGGCTGCTTATACCGGCCATCTTGAAGGTGCGGAATACACGTTGCAAAAAGAACCGTGGCAGCTTGTCACCAGCACGTGCTCAGCAGTCGTGCGTACAGCTATGTCCGCCAGTGAATACTCCCTATAGAGGGTATTCGCTGGACGTCATACTTGAGGGCGATGTTTAGAGGGCATGCTCAAAACGAGCTCACATCAATAGGCTGCTAAGACCGGCACTCTCGATGGTGCGGAATGCACGTTGCAAAAGAACTGTGGAAGCTCGCCATCAGCACGCGCTCAGAATTCGCGCACACAGCTATGGCCGCCAGTGAATACTCCCTATAGGTCACTGTTGTCCCGAGGTAGCGTAGCAAGCGCGCGTGCACCGCAAACTACGTGCGGCGTAAAAATAAATAGGTTGGATATGTGGTTTTGGAATTCGGGGAGAACATCGGGTTTAACCCGATTCTTCTGAAACATGTTCGGGGTGAAATTAAGTTAAATCGTGTTTACCCGAAAACTAAAACCCATATATATATATATATATATCTGAGTTGTTTAGCACGGCATATCGCAAAATCGAATACCTCGAGGAGGAGGAGGAGGTAAGGCTACGGAGGACGGGCATACCCTTCTCTCCGTACCCTCCCCTGCTCCTCCATAAAAATGGTGAATTTGTTGAAAATTGCCCGCTAAAAGGCAGGGGAGTAGGAGAGGAGGGTGTGCACTTCCACCTCCTCCGTACCCTTCTCGCCTCCTCCTCAAGAGCTGCGCTCTAATTAGGCATTACAGGGAATCGTAAACGTATTTATTTTTTATTCCGACAATTTGAACCCTGAAACGAGCTCTAGCGGTCTGTTATTTTGTTTTTCTCAGAGGAATGCCTCTTGCACACAATCTGAACCGTGAAACAGGCTGTAGCGGTCCTAATTTCTGGCCTCAGTGTTCCTTTTTCTACCACTTTCGCCTTAGAAGAATGCTTCAAGCACGCAATTTGAACCGTGCACAGGCTCTATCGGTCTTTTATTTTTTGGCCTCATGTTCTTTTTTCTAAAAGGTACCAGAGTTCCTCTTTAACCAAATTGGTGAAGGATTAACTTCGTTTGGACAAGTTTCAGACTAATGCAATTTGTAGCGGGTCTGGCTCGCTCGCGAAGACAACGTTAGACGGAAAGCAGAATTATTTATTTACTTATTTGTACTTTTCCGGTGCACCTAAACAGCCCGGGGCCTAAATAAGGGTGCACCGTTTACACATACATACAGTGTTGCATAAAGGACAGGCACACAAAACGCATGCATGTTATGAAGAAAATGAAAACGTGACATATAAATTTTAAAGGAGGAAAAGTGCATGAACTTAAAGATGACACTTTTTGCTTAAGGGCATACTAGAAAGGCCACCTTATAAAATCATTAGCAGACACTGCATACTAAAACTCTCACGCAAAAAGATATCTACATAGGGCATGTATATCACAGTTGACGAGTTAAAATTACACTGTATACGTTCGATGGGTTTTAGACATTTTTGCGCAAAAAAACCGAAAACACGATGGGAGCGATATTCCCAAGAACCATATCAGCGAACAGGGCTATGCAAAGCGTTTGATCAGCCATATGTCGCACCTATAAGATTTCGATTGTCGACTGAGAGTGCATTAGTGTCGATACTTGAGTTTCTAATAATCGAAGAGGAGAGGCCAGAGATTAGAAGAAGTTTCTGAAGAAGTACTTCAGTGAATTTTTCATTATAATAACAAAATTGTGCCGACTTTTTCACTTTTACTTAAAATGGATGGGTAATTTCCGATTTTCGGAATTATGATGATAAAGCGGTAACGCACCAACGACCAACGCAACTTTCAGCGAAAGGAAAATTGTTGGAATTTTTATTATGATTGTAACACAAACCTGCTCAATACCGATTGACTCAGAATTCTAGCCAATAACGTCAGTTTTTTAAGTAGCCTAATGTCTTAGAAGTGCGAAGTAAAAACATTATATCCAAATTAAAAGCAAAGATCGTGGCATTTATACTTTGTTTCATCCTTAGATGAACAGCCGCAGACCCTAAAAGCCCTACCAGTCCATCCAGCGCTGAGAGCGTGACACGTAACTTTGGGTTTGCGCGCAGCGCTGCACCGTGAGCCAAGTCACGTGATAGATTTGCATCGTTGGATTGGCTAGGAGCGCGTATAGTGTCTGCTGGGGTTCATATTTGGTATAAAACGGAGTATATTAACCTAACATGTAACTGTCGGGCTAAAGGCACTTTTTTGTTAGTTGTTATCTCTTTGTGCTCTTCTATAACTGACAGCAATTAAAGAGATGGCACGTTGTGTCCTCCGAGGAAGGGATGACTTACTTTCTCTTTGAAAGAAACTCATATGCTGCTCTCGCATTTTGCGACGGGCGATTCAACAAAGATCAGTTCCGAGCAAAAGGAAGAGGGGGGGGGGGGGGGGAGGGGGGCATCGTTAGCCCCGAGAAAAAGGACACAGAATAAGCTAAAAGGTAAACGGCGCAATTGCGACAACAGGACGGAACCCGGGCCCCACTTGACGTTCTGACTGTGTGCCTGCGATCGCCCTTCAGGCCAAGAGTTATCCGCACACGTTATGTGTTACGACCGTTCCATTTGTTCCGAGCAAACGGACCTGTCTGCGCTTATTGCTTATGTTTTCATTTCCTCGGTGTCGCTCAGTGTCGACGGGAAGTACAAGCCAGAGACGTGAGCGCAAACATTGGACGGAACAATTTGTCTCGGTGAAATTGGCGCGGCAAACGGCTCTTTCGGAAGGCAGTGGAATGAAAACGTGGGGATAGAGACGGACACATGTCGTAACTTTGGGCGCCGCTCTCCGTCGGAACACTACATTAAGTTTTTATAGCGGCGAGCTAGGGAGCTTATCCGACTACACGTGCTCCGCACGCTATGTATAATGAACTCTTCAGCGCACACGGAGAAGCAAGTCACGTGCCTAATCCTGATAATTTTATTTTTAATCGAATTACCTGCTTCGCTCTCAGATAGTCGGTACCTTGATAAGTGATCAATTATTCCTGAATTATAAAAAAAACATTAACTGTAATTAGAGAATCTCTCTCTCTCTCTCTCTCTCTCTCTGCTTCATTCTACACAGGGTCACTGCAGATTGTTTCTTGCTTTTACGTATTACTACTTTGTATCATGCATTTGCGTAATAAGTAGTCCTGAACAGCGCGAAGCAGAGCGCGAACAAAGACACAAGTAAAACAGTGAGGTGTCTTAAAAATAATGAACCTACTAAGCTCTAAAAAAAATCTGTCTGTCAAACTTTTTTTTTTTTTTTACAATGCGTTTGAACATTGCTTTGATTGGATAGAGCTATATGTCTTAGAACGCGAAATCAAGTGGATGAGTTTGCTGTACTCTATTTGGTTCTGGAGACGCTACTTTCATTTCCTAAAAACGCCGAAAAGTATTTTTCTTCCGGTGTTTTGATTTCGCCGAGTGCGTGCACTGACACCCTCTTGAAATATCAAGAATTTGTATTGTTTTGCGCACCGAAGGTTATATTCTCAGAGCAATTTGTCGCACGTGCGCACGCACGCATTTAGCGCCGTTTAAATCTGCGTGCACACGAACTCTTCAGTTCAACTGAAATGCCACGGGAAAATAACTTATGTCTTAAGCGGTTCAACGTGAGATCGAAAAACCTATTGTATTAAACAAATACGAGATCTAAAAAAGAATATTATTTCCTACATATGACAGTTATTAAAAAAAAGGTTTCTTCGGTGAACGCGAAATGACTCTCACTCATAAAAATAGGCAAACTCAACGAGCTAGGTAATTACACGTCGGCAGCAATGTTTGTTATGTTAAAGCAAGTAGCCAGGCGAGCTGGTTAAGGACAGACATAGTAATCCTGGCAGCGAGGGTCACTATGTTCGATATGGTTTGAAGTCAAAGGAGAAGTGGCGGTCTCGTCTTATTTTCATAAGCAATGACGACTATATGTAAACCATTTCTTCTTTAAAAATGTACACTTGTCTCGATCATTCTGATGAACCCGGGAAGCACAGAATGTGTAATCGTGTATTGTGCTTAGCGTTCTGATTCGCTTGGTCGCGGCGAGCTTTTTGTGATTTCGAATGCGCTGCCGACAGGACACTCTTCTGACCTTTTGGTTCATCGGAATGATCGAGACAAGTTTAAAATTCTTCAGAAGTAGAGTGCATCATGAGCACGCTTTAATGAGAAGTTTTCCGTGGGTTCTGCTTCTTTGGTGAATGCGTGTAGGGCCTTGAACTCTTAAAACCCTTGGATTGTAAGGAGCCCCTTGTAACTGAAGCAACTTCGAGATGAAGAGGTTTATCGCGCTCTTTACTCTGGCAATTTACGTTTGTCTTGAGTGCTGACCTCATACGCCCGCTGTGCTATTCCTTGTAAGTTCACCTGCGATGTCGTGGGTCCACGGGTGAGAGCTACGCTTTATATGAAACCATTTGCGTGCGCTGACTACCGCCTGTGGATTAGGTATGTTTTACTAAGGGCCGATTGCACCAACGTCGCTTACTCTATCCCAACACGGCTCTTTCCTAAGCCGGCTTAGCGTCCTGAAACGAGGTCTGGTATGCGCGGGTTTAAATTCCGGTTGCACAAACATGAGCGAGGGTTTACAGGCGGGCCCCTACCTACACACTGGATTTGTATAATGGAATGTGGGGACAGACAGAGCGAACTAGGGAACGCTCGTAGGGACGAATACGATTGGCGGAGAGGAATGACGTGATGTAAACATCATGTTTACCGCGGTAGTCGGCGCCGGCGGATGTTCTTCGCTGTTTTGTGATTAGTAAATGGAACATTGTTTCAATGAACAACTCTCCCACCGACTTTTGTAAACAATGCTAAAACTGATTCAAAAGCTTGAAATAAATACAAAAAATCTGCACATTTGTCGACGTGTGTTTTATTATGGGTGCTATCAGACGACTTTGCGGCAGAGAATCGCTTTCACCTCTGCTTTCCAACTCGAGGTGAAGGAATTGAGGCGTAACCGGGGTCCGAATTTCACTGAACGCCTCCCAGCGAAACGACCGAAGGATTGACAGCTTTCATCGGACCGCTGCTGGAGCTTCTGCAGAACCGCTTAGACTCTGATTATTATTACACCTTCTGCAGCCTGAAACACACTTTAGAACCACTTTGTCCACCGCGTCGACAACCACAAACCAGTCGCCATGTTTTAAATCCGGAATTAAAATAACACTGGAGAGCAAAGCGCCAAATGTTGAGCGCCTACGTTTGGCGTGGTTTAGCATCAGGTTTGGCGATAAACGATTTTGGTGCAACAGAACGAAGCCAAAATTCAGCTTCAGGTTCCGGCTAAGCTCCGATTTCGTCAAGTGGCGTTCGTGCAACCGGCCCTGAGTGTGACTCGCCGCATGGTTGCTTACGGACTAAGTTTGCTGGATCTTGCCGCCGGCAGAATCACCTGTGGGCTAAGGTACTCTGAACCAAGGATGACTTGCCGCAGACGCTCCCCTGCAGGACTCAAGTATACCGAACTAAGCATAACTCGTTAGCGCCTGTAGCCTGCGGACTAAGTACAACCCAGCGCCGACGGTCGACTGCGGACTACGTATTCTAACTACAACTTGTCTCCGATGGTCGCCTGCGTACTCAAGTATGCTGACGAAGGACAGTGTGCGACGTCGCGTGCTGGCGGCATCGTTGCAGAATGACTGTCGGCTGTTGACCCCGAGCAGTGGCAAGGGGAAGAAAGAGGGCAAATAGTGCATGCGTCTTCCGTGTCGTGGTACCACCTACAGGCGTTCATCACAAACCTGTCGTGTAGCGAAGCCAACCGCCTTCTCCGCAGGAGACTCCATGACGGTGCATAAACAGCACTGACAGCGAGGTATTGAAACGTCCTTTGCACTACGCGTAATGTCGCGGTTTACACTCGCGAATTCAGAGCGGATCCGCAGGTGAGTGATTTTAGAGCCGGGTGGCGAAATCGACTCGTCGCTGGCAGAAAATCTGGATGTGGGTCCCGGACTGGTCCAGATTTTCCGCCAGCGACGAGTCGAGTTTGCCACACTACTCCAAAACCCACTTTCTGCCTGCGCGGATGCGCCCGCGAATCCGCAAGTGTAAACGCGCCATAAAGTTCGAGACCACATCGTGGTTTTCAACGGAATATTACTTACTATTCTTTTTTATCACTCACCGGCCAACCTGTCGGTGCCAACTGTTTCTGTGCGCGCGATTCACGGTAACCGCCAAAGCCTCGAACTGCTAACGAAGCAGACGACCAAGCGTTCTCCTCGTTCCCGTTCGCAAATGGCGTTCGCGCTGCACAAGCGCCACCTGGCCGTGCTTGCTTCGGTTTCGGTAATTTCGGTATTTTGTCTCAACGAAACCTTTTTGAATCAAAATGTGCGTTTCCATAAAAGTGTTCTACGTGTTGATAAAGAACATATATATCATATATCTTCATTTATGAGGTACATACTACATGCTAGAAGGAAGAAAAAATAAACGGCCGCTTGTGGACGCTATCCTAGCCGATCGTGCATGTTGTAAGGTGGAGCATCGAGCCTTGACATCTCGTGGAGAGAAGCCTACAGGCATAGCGTAACTTATATACATAGCTTGCACTGCTGTCACTTAGACATAATGGGGGAAGGGGCGCGTTAGAGGGTAGCTTCCGCTGCTTTAACGAGCAACACCGTCTAGGAGACAAGGCCGTAGTGCTGACACTTTGCGTCTCCAGCGAAGGCCAACGCTGGACACGGATTGAAAACGAGTGCTGCGTCAGTGCTCGGCTTCAAACCAAGTTAGAACCGAACGTTGACGCAATCCTTGTGTTCTATTTGCGCCCAACGTCGGCCTTCGCTGATGATGACATCTCTATCAGCACTACGGCTTTCTCATCTAAGAGGTGTTGTCAGCTGAGGCGCCTCTGGCCACCAGAAAGAGGGGAAGACTGACGTCACGTACAAACCACGTATAAGAAGCACTGGTCTATATACTTAGTTCAGTTGCATGCGCTCTCGTTCGTCCTTTACTTGTGGCGCCGAGCGAAGATGTCGGTCTTCGGATTCCAATGTCCGGCATTCGATTTCCGCTGAGCTCCTTGGTGAATCTCACTGGTTTACATCTTGTGTTCCGAGTTATGATGATGTATGAAT
>JAZHYW010033689.1:0-205783 GCA_037355805.1 Ixodes ricinus
AAAGTAGTTTTTGTTCAGTATTTGAGATCAGAAAAGAAACAAATGCAGTTTATAAAGTACGGAAACAAGAAATGATCCGTCGACATACCCGCCACCAAGCGGCGGAAAAGGCGGCGCCTACTAGAAAGGAGTAGTGGGATCAGGTGCCGACACGGAAAGGTCCCGGATGTACGCGGCGGCGCTGCGGCCGGTAGGACCGAAGGACCCGGCCGGCTCTGGAGCGTTCCCGAGCGCCTTCGGTGAGCAGCTTTTGTCCGGCGGTTTGGCCGTTTCGCGGTATGGCATCGCGAAGTGGCTCCCATTCTGAACTGATCTTTACCCCGTGTTTGCTGTCGTTTGTGGCCAATGAAGCGTCATGCCGAATTTGTGTTTAATCGCGCAGCAAATGCAATGAGAGCCGCTCTAGCTGCCCGCTACATACAGCCTATCCAGAACACGCTTTAGTGGCGCCCTCTCGCGCCGTCGACACGGAGTACGGCAGCCGTGAGCGCTCGCGATCGAGCCCACCACCCTCGTCTAGTTCACGGCCACCAAGCAACCAAGGACGCCGCGAAGGAGGTTATTTTTTGCTTGTTTTTGTATATTTTAATTTGCCTATAACTTCTAAAATAAAGTCGAAATTCGAGAAAAGAAAAAGTGTCATTAAGTTACTACTGTCTCAGTGCGCTCAGGTTTGGCGGAAATTAAAAATTAGTAAAAAAGGCATCGCAGGGCCCCTTTAAAAGGGATTGTCCGGTCGAAACCGGAAGTACTTAACTTTTGTGCTCGCTACGTCGAGGGAGCCTTCATGTAGACAAACGACATTTTTATTTTGATATATGATCTCCCGTTATTAATTAAACCTTTCATGAGCGTGTGTACGAAACTGCACCCCGAATTTCGCCAGTGTCAATGGCTGACATCCGTAGCTGCTGCGTGACGTCACAAAACGCAAAGGTTTGTCGGATGGACAGGATAACAAGCGTTGGTCGATGGATGTCTTGTATTTTGTTTTGAATTATATAGTCTCCTAGGCCAGTGGTTCTCAAATGGGGGTCCGCGGACCCTTTGGGGTCCGCGAAGGCATTCTAGCGGTCCGCGAAGCCCTGCCTCATCAGTCAAGCCCGGCAATAAAAGTTGTATTTTTATTTTCAGGTCGAAAAGAAATGTTTCAGTTTTCTGGCGAGTCTTTTCGTGTGAACGTCAATAAGAGAGGTCTACTTCACACTAGCCCTTATCCATTTATTAAATCATTATCATATTTAACCTATACCATTCCTCTCCTCTCACCACGAACGGGGTCCTCCATCATCTCCGCCGATCCACAAGGGGTCCGCGAAACATCGATGGTTGAGAACCAGTGTCCTAGGCTGTACCCTACTGAAATACGGTTCTTTTAATGCAGTTCCCAAGCGTGTGAAAAAAAAAAAAGTCACGCCTTTTAGCAGGATATTACTCGAAAACAGCCATAAGCTTCGAGCAAACGTATGCCGTTTCGCGCAATCACAACTGCGACGGCCACCGATCGAACTAGGAGCGCTTGCAAAGCAAAGGATGCAGATTTCGCCTCTGAAGCGGCAACTAGGTACACGAAGCGGCATATGGGTACACATTTCGGCGGATCCACTGGATCGGTGATGAGAGGCTGCGGGTCTTTCTCTCAGAGGCGATGACCGCGGGTCGAAGGCCACCGGCGAATCGTTCAAATGCATGTCGTCACTTGACTTGGATGAGCTTGGTGAATCGTAGCCACGCTGTATTTTCACAAGCGGGTCAAACAGAGCTGCACGCGTGCTAAATACAACTTCTGGTATCGTTTCCAGGTGGTCTAGCTGTTGGTTTCGGTTTCGCTGCATAAACAAATTGATTGATCCGATTTGGGCGAGGAGTGGATGGACGTAGTTTAATATCGCTCGCACAGCATCACACCTCAGCTTAAGAGCCTTCTGTCCGCTTAGAGCTCAGCTCGTAGCTCTTTTCTGCGAGATGATTGCTGCATAAGCGGGATCTCGATCTTGACGGGAACCCAGTCCCTACGCACGGCGACGATCCGTTTTGCTCGTCACTGCACGTCTCGCGGAAAAGTGTGGAACGTCATGTCTTGGCTCGCATGTGCTGCCCGGTGGTTGTGGCACCCAATCACACAACAAAAATCTCACCCAACCACGAAACAAGTCGAGCAGAACAACAAAAACGAAGCACGCTGAGGCGCTCACTCGCAGGTAAACGAGACAGAAATGCTCGCTTTGTGTTGTGTGACGTCAGAGCTCCCATGTTGCCACCTAAAACAGCGTTTACGCTAGAGTGCGATTGGAAGAGTATAAATTCAATTTCTCATGCAGGGGGCATAAAAAATTCAGATATTGCACGTACGATGCATCTCGAGGCATTAACCATGATATTCAATTGTTTTCTCGAATACAAAATTTGACCGGACAATCCCTTTAAGCTGAGATTAGAAGCTCAGCCTTCAAGCGCGAGCTCGCTGGCTTCCGCAGTGCTTTGGTTGCGCGTGCCTGCGCATTGGCACTTGTGTTAGCGAGGGCAGAAAGCTCGCCCTGAACGGAGTAAATACCTATTTCATAAGGGCACCGCCATCTTGAAATGTCGTCATTTCCAGTATGGGTGAAAACATTGTTTTGCCGTCGCCACGCCAATAAAATGCATTTTCGATATAAGCGTAACCGTCAGCCATTCTCGTTTTGTCTCCCCCTTTTTTTTTACTATTTGCAGGTTGAAAGTAATTATTTTT
This sequence comes from Ixodes ricinus, assembly GCA_037355805.1. Classification (NCBI taxonomy): domain Eukaryota; kingdom Metazoa; phylum Arthropoda; class Arachnida; order Ixodida; family Ixodidae; genus Ixodes; species Ixodes ricinus. Next base: position 2,732 of record JAZHYW010033689.1, read on the forward strand.
TTGTTACCCATACCGGATATTGTCACGAACGACGAGCTGAAACAAAGAAAACAACTGGAAGAACTGCAAGCATTCATAGGGGCGAACTTGTGCCCAAAAATAAAAAGGAAACAGAAGTTAACAGCAGAGCGTCGCGGGCGTCGAAGTCGGCGTAACAGCAGAGTCGAACGCTGGGGCGAAACTGACTGCGGCTCTGCAACGCGGAGCACCTTTTGTAGCACGCGTGGGTTTCTGGAACATTCGGCCTAGAACGTTCGGCGCGTGGAATATTCAGAACTCGATCAGGCGAGAAGGTTCCCAGAACTCACAAGAACACCAAGTGTAAAGAATAAATAAAGGGGCAGTCCTCTAACTGGAATCGAAACTAGACCTTTCGCACGACAGTCAAGCACGGTAACCATTCGGCCACGCACGGCGCTCACTCAGCGACGCGCGTGGCAATATGCCTACCAAGTGGCTGGGGACGAGAGTGAGCGAAAAATGTTCCCAGAGTGGATCCGACCCACAGTTCAGGACGGACTCGCCGCTCTGTTCACCCTATGGCAGGTGTTGCCACACTAAAAGTTTATTACTGAGGAAGGGAACATCGTAGGGGAATTTTACGAAACAGTGCTTCTTGCGCCCCTGTATTAACTCAGTCGAAAAAAAAACAAAGGTATCGAATTATAGTCAAACTACACAGTGCTTCTACTTCTCACTATCCTTGGATTGTCTCTTCAAATCAAGCCCCTTCGTGTTTTAAAAGTAGCCCAAGGTGCGTCGATGCACGAGGCAGCGTCCCAGACAGAACATGCATATTCTGAGGACCTCCTCAGAATATCCCATTCGGAAGTTGGGATATCCCCAGAATATTTGTGGTGGGAGATATACTTCCCCAGGATGTCCGTGGGATATCCATTTGGCCCACTTTTCTAGTCCCCAGTATATCCCCAGAATTTCCCCTGGGACGTTGTCAGTATTTCCTACGTTTATCCGTGGGATCTCCGTACCAGATCCGGGTTGTCCTTGGGATATCCCCAGAATATTCGTGGTGGGAGATATACTTCCCTAGGACGTCCGTGGGATATTCCTTTGGCCCACTTTTCTGGTCCCCAGTATATTCTCAACATATCCCTTTGGATGTTGTCAGTATTTGCTACGTTTATACCTGGGATCTTCGTACCAGACCCTACGGGTTGCCGTCTGTACACAGTAGGTTTATACGTGGGGCCTTACAGGCAGCTCCAACATACAGCGTGCCGACATCGTCATGTGCTGGCCAGACTATGGTAATGATATAATTTCTCCGTCGCGTTGTCTGGCTGGCACACGACGCTGTAGGCAGTGGCCTGGATCACACAGCTGTCAGCTGCAAGTCAGGTGTGCACCAATAGAACTCGACTGCGCAGTTTGCCAGCTGTGTTCTTACCTAAACATACATCTTCCACAGTGACTATGAGCTTGGCAACAATAAAATTTCATGCGAGTGAGATATCTCAGCCTACCTGTAGGGCTGAGCTCTAAGAAAGCTGTTCAGTAAAGACATGGGCACATGTTAGCCTCAAAAGTATTGAATATACTTTATTATCAGAAAAAGATTGCTCTAATATATATTATTAAAATAACTGTTTGCTTAACATTCCAAAAAAAATCACATAATATACCAGGCGTCTCAAAAGCAAAGTTGTACTCTGAAATGGCCTGCAAAAATCAGTGATTTTATGTATGACATAGAAAATTTCCTCTAATGTGTCGTTTACTGGTTAGAAATTTCCATTAAAATTTGCAAGTTTTAACTACGACTATGAAGGAAATTAAAATTATAAAAATGACATTTTCAAGGATTTAGCGGTAGCTCTCGCGAACAGTTAAAAAAATGGCCATGTTTGCTTACCTTTTACAGAGATGGCGCTACCAGTCCGATAAGAACCTAATGCGTTGTTCTCCATGTTTCAGGGGGAGATATTTGTCAGAATTAAGTTCTTAGCATGAGTTTTCAATTAGGTTAGCCAGGCACACCAAGAACTTAATTCTGACAGGTTAGAAACACGTGCGTGGCGCTTGTCGGACTGGTAGTGCCGTCTCTGTAAAAGGCAAGCAAACATTGCCGTTGTTGGAACTGTTACCAACAACTGCCACCAAGTTTTTGAAAAAGTAATGTTTTTAATTTTAACTTCCTTCAAGTCAGAAGTAAAACTTCAAATACAATTAAATAATTTGACCAGTAAACAACATATTTTAGAAACTTTCTCTCGATACATCAAATCGCTGATTTTTACAGGCCGTTTTAGAGTTAACCTCGCTGAACCTTGCATACAACATACAACTAGAACCTTGCAGTCGAATTAGCAGCCCCACTCCTACTTTTCTGGCTGCCGCTTCTCCATCCGTTCCTTCGCATGGGCCAGCCATTACTTCAGTGCCTTCTCCACCTTGTATTCAGTTGCCCCAAGGCCCATATTGGTGAGCAGACATTCTGGAACGATAAAGAATGGAAGTATTAAATGTGTGTTCCAAAACTGAAGTAGTGCACGGAACCTGAAGCCAGCTGTTTTCTGAAACAAGAATAAGTAACCAAATGCACAGTGTATTTTTCCTGGATTCAAAGCAACTTAACACTGGTTGGCACATTCCAATCATTAATTCTTATACTCCGTTTCGTACTTCAATGCAACGCTACTGGCACGAGCATGTGGCTTCATCTAGCATCCCACTTATGCAATGGTGCGCGCAAAAGCGCAAGATCAAGCCACACGCTCGCGCCAGTAGCCTTGACAGCGTTGCACATTAAGTATGAAACGGAGCATGGGCAGCCACCAAGATAGGCAATAAAAGTATTATTTTATAAAGATCCACTCTGCATCTAGCAAACTTGGGTTGTCTAAAAACCACTGTGCAAAAAAATTCGAAAAGTCCTGAACATCTATGATGTCAGTGTAACTCGGCTTTACTGCGAGCATGGGATCAAGAAATAATGTGCTGCTGCAGGTAGCTAGCGTATCTCGACGCCTGCTGCTGCAGTAGCCACCGACGACTCCTGAGGTCGAGATGTTGTAATTATGAGGCTTCTCAGTTTTAATATTTTGAACTCCTGAAAGTTTGAGCACACCACTCAATAGTGTGAAGTCAAATTTAGTCAAGAAAGCCCAACAACTGTTATGGCATATTTTGGCGATGGGCAAATCATGTTGAGATTCCACATTTAAATGGAATGCTTAACAAGTTAAATATTGATCATAACCAATTTTTTGTGCTAATTATCACATCACACTCATGCTTGCACCTCAAAGAAATATTATTTTTGTCAACTGTGCCTCAAATATTAATACCCGTTGAAGCGGGAAAGTACGCAAGCTCACTAGTTCACGGTCCCTGCATAAATTTATAGGAAGCGTAAATGTTGAGATTGTGCTAAATTTTCCAGTTGATTAGCTTTTGCTGTTACTGTGACAAATTTTTAGTACATTCGGTGCCCAAACTATTATATACTTGTTTGCTGTGTTCACCACCAAATTACTCTCAGTCCGTTGCAAGTCTCTATTGGGAGAAGTCAACAAAGTTACATACCAAGCAGAACTGTCCAGCTCCGAAGGTTACAAAACTTGCTCTTCCCTTTGCCTCCTTGAAAGCTAAATTCAACTGCCACCTCATCTGACAATAGTTTATGAAGGACCCTTTGCAGCGTGTCGTAGATGCTTTTTCCACCACAGCCTTTCCAATGCATCTTCTGCAACAGAAAGTAAAAAAATAACTATTAGATTCTAGTGCCATGATTGTCACATGGCTGCTGGATTTCAGATTTCTCAGTATAAAAATATGCAACTAGTAACACATAACAGTTTCACTTTCATTTTACCAGACATTTGTGCAGAATGTCCCAGAACAATGTTTACTTAAAATGGCCCGCAGAAAGTCATCAACTTGACCTATCAAGTGGCTTTCAATGTACTAAAAATTTAGGTCTCTACTCAGAGCACGAAAGAAATAATAAATAAGAAACTGACTTTTTTGTCAAACGTAGGACACACACTGTCGGGAAAAGATAGAATGACGGCCATGTTTCAGTCAGTCAGATGAATCAGTACCTTTTAAAATCCACCACTCAGGTGCCCCCCCGTGACAAATCACAGCGCCACAGCTCACAAAACCGATCCATACGAATCTTCAAAACTATACTGAATTCACCCCGCTGCAGTAGTTCATGTTAGTTTGGGTTCAGGAAAAAGGTTTCACGGTGCAACTAAGTCTTCCACTCCACCAGGCAGCACTTTGTTGCTTCTGTCGTCCTGAGTATGTTTTCTTACATGTCCTTGTCTCCGTTGCTCAGGGCGTACACCACACTGCCCTGAAAGGCACTTTCACAGCTGTGTTAGAAGCAGCTGCACTGTCTCAAGATGTGCTCGACAGTCTCTTTGTACCCGCTGCAGAATCTACATGTTGGGTCTCCTCCGTTAAGCAGGCAATCATCTGTTTTCGCAGTGCGCAATAACACGAACAGATGCATTTCGTCACTCCACTTTCACACTCTACACAAACGGATGGATTGCAGACCCCATACAGAAATTGAGAGAAATCCGAACTCAAAGTACTTGTTGATCTTGTAATTTCTCGTGCTTATCTGTACTGGACACACCATATCTGTGTAATGTTAACGAACATAGCCGCTCCTCTATCTATTCTTAACAGTGTGCTCCGCGCCGTCGAAAAAGTCAGTTGCTTTTGGTCAAACAGGAGCCCATCAATGTTTATCTGCAAGTAGAGGCATTCCGGGAAAGTTGTCAAAGCTTGTAGATTGTCCACCAAACCAGCAGCCAGTCCAAAATGACAATATTGCCCACCACCCAACTCCGTTATTTCTGGGCAGTTTCTTGGAGTATCAAACAGAGTTTTAGCCCAGCTTGGCAGGGACGAGAAGCAGGGATGGTTCTTTGCCAATTTTAGAAGGTCATTCAGAGCCCGATGGGAAATACTGTTCTTGATACTCCATCGCCTTAAATCGTTTCTAAATTGGTCAACAGAACCGCTTTCTCCATCACTTTAAGGTTTCGGAATTTTCGCGCCTGCGGCACCTGCGGCTCCACTGTCGCCGTCACCACTGTGAACGGAAACATTAGAACTTCCAGTGTTTTCGATACTTTCAGAAAAGAGACTTTCCTCACTGATGTTCAAGACTGTTTCCTGACTCTCTGCGTCACGTTCGGTGGCAGCAGAAAAAGTACGCCGGAGCTGGGTCCCTCACTGCCGGACGACCCGTCTGACTCGCCCGCTACCGCAGCCTCACACTAGACTGCGGGGCCGGAATCGCACACCAAATCGACGGCCGCGCCTGCCAACCGTAGACTCATTTGCACACTTTCACGTAGTTTCCGCCGAAACGTCCGGGACGTCTTGTGTTTAGGCATGACAGCGCGCGACCGCACCTGTAAACACTGCCACAACCAAACAATGCGCCCGGATCACTCAAAACCGCGAGCAAGAACGATCACAGGGTTACGCACGAAGCGTTCACAAACAGTTTCTGTGGCACTGCGGAACTTATAAAGTAAGAAAAAGTGTGCTTACCTGTCAGCCTTGCTGATTTCACGACGAAAACGAGTTGTTGTTTCTTTTGCTGGACTACGGAATCGCGCCAAATGGTCAAACCGTGCAAACTGCGCAAGCGCAAAGTTGCCTATAGCCGATACTAGTACCGCCGAGATTTCGTATTCGATTTGGAGCTCTATAATCTCTATAATCATTTAAAGTGATATTAAAGTACATTTATAATATTAAGATAACAGTTAAAATGATTTAATTATATATATATATATATTTAAATTTTTGTAGGTTTAGTTGCGTATTCTACTGGTTGAATCAGCAGAGGAATCTTACAAACTCTTCCCGCGCGGGATATACTGGGGTGCATAATCCGACGGATGTCCCCAGGACGATGACCTGGGACATGATCTCCCACATAAGCCCCTTACAGGATATCCTGAGGATTGTAGTCCCAGGGATGTCCCCAGAATTAGTTCCTCCCGGCCGGGACATCGGGATATTATGGGGATATCCTCAGGACATTGTGTTCTGTCTGGGGTGCAGCCCTTGTGAAGATCATGGCGGCCGAGGAGGTTATAAATACTAGGAGGGGCAGTCATAAAAAGTTTAAACGATGTTGTGGCCAACGTGACCGTAGACCTCTGGAAATGGACCTTTTTCGAGAAGCGTTCTGCGCACGCGCGAGCGCCCGATGCCAAGCGGCGGAAATTGGCACCTAAAATCGAGGAAATTCGGAAGGAGGCTATAGATCAGCGAGTAGCAAACGTAATTGCAGCATACATATAATTGTGTTACGCAAAAAAAGAAAGCGGACGGAAAGAATAACACGACGTTTAAGTGGACGCCACGGATGCCCCACTTGTGCGGCGCGTTGGGCACGCCCCGCTGCTCAGAGAACGAAGAAACTGGTAGCATAGCTCCCATTATCGATTGGTAGCGCAGGTAGGTCCCTTCCTCGATTTTTAGTTCGTGCAGCCACCGCCTGGTGCCGTCGGTATGTGAAAAGGTCCATTGGTGCGCGTGACATGTCACGTGCGAAATAGATGGTTGATTGTAGGATCCCTTGCAGGCTTGCGCGTGCTCCGTCCGGTGGGTTTTATCAGATCGAAGGCTAGACGTGATTGTGAAGCATGCAAGCAAGCGGTTGAGGCGCATCACGAGCAGACGACAAACCGCTGGTGGTACACGGGACGATCAGGGCAATCGCCGCAATCCGCAACGGAGAAAACGAAAGCCTGGCGTCGCCGGGACGCCAATTTCCTCCGGCTACGGGATGGGCGCTTGCAGCGTGGTTGGCTGCCGCAATCGGAGTGGCTTTTCTTCAGCGGGGGTTACCTTTCACCGGTAAGTCCTTGGCGTATTACACACACATAGTTTTATAAAAACAGGAATCGATCAAGAGTTTTCTCAGATTTCCGGCGGTTGCCGAACTGCGGAAACTATGAATTTCGGCCGTAGGTCGCGGCTGTTACTGGGCCACATCGAAGTGGAGCGTGGTGTGCTCCTGCACTTCCAATAGTCAATAAAACATCACCCAATCTCGAGTAAAGTTGAGCTGGTTCAATTTGTCATGACAGCAATAAAACGGCCGCAACGAAAAGAACAAGCCAAACGTATTGTAGCGTGATGCTACAATACTACTACTACTACTGCGGCGGCTGCTGCTACCATACGTATCGCATCCTGCAGCTGAGGATATATCAGGATCTAAAAAGTGCATTGTTTATGTTAATTTACCCTGATAATGACGGGAAGGCCAATCTGACGCTGAAGCACAACACGAATGTCAACAATGAACGTTGTCCCCATGTGCAACACGTTGAACATCAAAGTTCAAGCGGAAATGTTGCACAAAAAAAAAAATTGCCATTAATATCCAAACACCCATATCAGAGATGACAGGGACCTTTTATGAGACCTAAAGACGCAAGATTAAGGGAACGGCTACTATTTTACGAAATTTACGAGCTACTTACCTTGGCGTGGACGATAGAACGACAAGGATGAAGAAAAGAATAAAACAATTAAAACTGGGACAATACAACACATCTTTCATGAAAGATGTGTTGACGTATTGTCCCAGTTTTAATTGTTTTATTCTTTCTTCATCCTTGACTTGATTCAACACGCTCTTCTCCCAAGGATAGAACGACTTCGCCCTAAAAATTCGCTATTTTTGTTTTTTGATTCCGACGATTCCTGCGCCTCTACTTGAATGACACGCCACCAGATGGCGGCACCTGGATGTGCTCTTCAACAGGGGGTAAAGGTGGGTGAGGAGGAGTGGCAAATCCCGTGCGCTGACATCCGGGGTCCCGAGTGAAAGATCGCGAAAGAGAACGACAGAACACGAGAGAAAGAAACCAATGTTACCAGCTGAAGGACGACAGTCGCAATGGTAATCGCGAAGACTGAAAACTCCCAGCAAAATAGACAGTGATAATTTAACGTTGGAAACTAAACTCTGAGCTATTCTAAGGTTTATAAAAATAAGTATACTCATTACGCTGCATTAACTTCCCTTCTGTCGAAATCTCGGAAATCAGGTAGTTGCGCGGTTTCGTATTCCTGGGACGCGGCCAGCGCGGCCAGCGAAGCCGGTTATCTGGTTTAGTTTAGTGTTGACGAGAGGCCGTACGTCTGCGCGCTATGCAAAAAGAAAGCTTCGAAAGGAACGCGAATATCTTTCCACCGGTAAGTTCGTGGATTGTTGAAGTTCATGAAACTGCTCTGATGATATTGTTGCGGCCTCCGCCCGCCTCCGCCATATATTTTATCTGAGACGTCGAGGCACCCTAGCGCGCTCCATCTCTGGTTCTCCGGCGCGCGTTCGAGTAAACAGCGCGACGCGCCGGCCGGGCCCGAGGGTCAGGTTTCTTCCCTCCATGCGCAGTCGCCTTCAGACGGATAATAAAACCGCAGAACCGTTTTGTACAAACGCTGAGTCAGACGTTTTTTTCATTCGCGCCCTCAAAATCTCGGAACACAGCCAATCGAAGGCAGTTGGTAACCATGTGTGGGACCCCGAAGGTCTGCCTGCATGCTCCGCCGCTTGCGGCAGCCAGAATGCATGGGAAAATGGCGGACCTTTTCCTCTAGAGTTAGTATGTATGATCTCTATGCTCTTCAATGCACAGGCGGTCTTCCTTCTGTTTTTCTGGAATCCTAATTACTGGAACGAAACGGCGTGCGGTTGCATGATAACTAGGGGTGTGCGAATATTGAAATTTTCGAATACGAATCGAATACGAATAAGACAAAAAACGGGCTTCGAATATCGAATCGAATATCGAATATGTGTCTAGTAATGAAAAATTGCAAAACAAGAGGTAACTGCAGGTTTGATTTGATTGCCTTTTAATATAAATCAATGCAACTGCATTTAACTGGGCTGCAGCAGGCTAAAGATACTTCTAGTAATGCACTCATTACAAATTATCGTGTAGGAACATTAACTGCTCAACGTGTTCAGAAAGTAAGCGCTCCCTACGCGCCGTGACAACACTTCCGCCAGTAGAAAGACCCTTTCACTCAAGAAACTTGCGAAATTTCACTAAAGTTTGAGGAAGTTTGATGAACAGTGTTGCCCAGCTGCTACACGAATATTTCGAATTTTAGGAAACAAATAATTTTGAAGGTAGTTTATTTTTTATTTTATAGAATGGTTACCAAGGTTTATACCGTATAAAAGCGAAAATATGCGCTTTTAACGCTTTCATTAGTTATTAATGTGAACCAGTGATGCCAATAAACCCAACAAATCTTGCACTTTTCCTCCGCCTAATAGAATCAACTAGTTTTTTTTTTTTAATTTTCGTGCATGCACACAAAGTTGAACTTCAGTCGAACTTTTGTCGAACATCACGTTGAAAGTTCAAAAAGTCGAACTTGGTCGAACTCGAACCTGGGAAGGTTCGCGACATCCCTAGTTTTGACTGCGTGGGAGTGGCAGGAGTTTTTGTCGATGGCAATGCAACGTTCTGCTCGCACCCAGCTTTTTCTTTCTTTAATTTTCAAACATTCTATATTAGCTAACACTCTCGAGATTTATTTTATATTTATATTTCACTCTCGAGGTTTATTTTATTGTGTCAATTTATAGAACGCGCAATTACATCACATATTGCTATAAAAGTGACACACAACAAAGGGCTTGCTGAAAAAGAAACCGAAACTGATCTTGTCTTGCTGCCATCGGACAGGTAGAAACGGAGCAGACCGATAGCGCACGCATCATACGCCTTCCTCAGTGAATAAACATATTCATAGGGGAATGCGTGGCAGGCAGATTATTCGTTACTTGCTCGAATATTCGCAGTTTGTGCGAATATTCGCCATTTTTCCCGAATATTCGGCTTTGGCCGAATATTCGGGAACTTCCGAATATGCAATTTTCGAATCGAATACGTTTCGAATAAGGAAAATATTCGATTCGTATTCGAAATTTCGAATATTCGCACACCCCTAATGATAACTTTTCATCATGAGTGCTAGCAAAACCGACCCTACAACCGCGAGCATGTTGCCCTGCCTCTACTGCTTGCTCGAGTTCCTGTATTCGCCTCGAAATACGATCGGCACGGCTCATGTGAAGAAAAGCAGAACTAAGCTTTGTTTTACGCTCACTTTGAGCAAAACGAATGCTATGGGCGCGAGACTGAAGCCTAGGGAGGCGCCAATGCAGCGCTCGTGCGCTGGAATCAACCACTCATCTCTCCGACGTCACGGCGCGGTGGTGGCGCGTCGGTCGCACTTCCGGTCTGCGGCTGTGGGCAGAAGTCCGACTTCCCATGCCAGACGTGTATTCCTGCGTTGTCTTGAAAAGAACCAGACAAAAACCTGCCTTCTCGTCAAAACGCCGCGACTGGGGCCGTACCAAAAGTGTCGAGAAAGGTTTGAAGGTCAGTTTTCACGTGCTCTGTTCGTCCGAGAATCTGGATATGTGCCGTGAAAAGCAGAAGCCGTCGGACAACGATTGCTTGGGCGGGAAGCACTTTGGGTTGAATTCACGGATACTTGTGGTCATCAGATTTATTTGTTTTGTTCCAACATGAATGCCAGAAAACCGCCAAGTTGTGCGGACCACCTGCGGACTACGTTCAGTGCGTCTTCAAGTTCAAACGGCCGCCTGATTGTTCGAACTGTCGTCTGCTCTTTCAAACATTTCTGCTTGTCGTCTGCTCTCTTAGACGACGCCGGTCCGTAGACCAAATGTTGACCCGGTACTTGCAATAAGAAGTAAGTACAGGCCTCAAAAGACTTAAATTTGAAGGTTGGTAAGCAGGCTCGATGAAACAGTAGATACAAGGAGATGTTAAACATTGTTACCAGTGGCCCTCACCGACTTGCTATGCCTAATTCAGTTGGTCCGATTCTGCTTGCGATTTTCAGTATCGACGTCGACCATCTCAGCTACGGTATGGTACACCATAGCTACGGTTCTCTTTTGCAGCCCGAGCGGCGTCGCGACTAAAAATTCCGAGCGAAATCTCATCATGCGAATCAGGCTTTAGCGTACATTCTGCGAGCGTCCACGCGGAATGAATCGCCACATGTCACATTATTCACGCGAAGTTTTGCAATGTAACGAGCCTCGGTAATTTCGCTGACGCCGCTCAAGATAGTCAGACATCGCCAGGAAGACGTAGAGCCAACAATTCAAACGTGAAAAAGGGCAGGGGGACTCACACTGACGCCGACAACATCGCATTTCAATGGGCGTCCGCTGAGGGCGCTCCGGTTTGTTGGTAAACATGAGTTGGTTTATACCCTTGCCCGTGCTCTGTGCCGTTAGTGTGGATGCTTTGTCTCCACCCGCATCGTGGACAGAGGAAATCACCACGTGCCTCATAGCGATACATAAATAAACAAGAGCACGCTTCCACTAAATTCTATCTGGTTCCACGTGCCGCCGCGGCATCATTGCCCAGATCGATCACGTGAGGAGCAAAAAAATCCAGTGCCGTGGCAGGAGAATGCCACCGATACGGTCACTTCACCGACGCTTGCACGCGCCCCAGTGTATGTTCTGGCACGGCCGGACTGGAAGCGCGCGCTCTCTTTCTCTTCTTACGGCCTTTGCAATCACCCGGGAGTCAATGGCATTTTTTCTCCGTATGTAGTTCACCTGCTTGCCGCCAGGGGCGCAACCACCTCACCCCATTTCACCCCACTCGGAGAGCCTTCGGGCTGCTTTGCGCTGGTGTTCGAGCTTCGTAGGTTGTTGTTTTGGCAACGGTTCCTCAGAATACTTCTGATTAACCATGCAAAGACGGTCACGGACAGAAACGAAAAATCAGCTGAATATGTGCACAAGCCCTGGAGGAAGCACTTTAGGCTGTAATATGCACTGTGCTAAAATTGTACAGACTACTACACCCTCGTCTAGAGCAGCTGACTGACATGTGCGGCCTATGAAATGATGATGCAGACCACGGCAATAGATAGATTGGGCCTGCTTACATTTCACGAGAGTGTACAAATTATTTCTCATTTAAAGTTCATCCACGTAGAAGGGGTACGTCTCCTCTTGTTCTTGAGTTGAAACAAAAGTCCTGGAGGTAAAGACAAGTATAGTTTTTCCGCAATTGCATTCGCTGTCTCTACTTACTACTTTTTACTCCCGAATCTCTCGGAGATGTGCGTCAAATATTCACCGTTTTGGGCTCATCAGAAGCGTGTTAGGTAGTGGCTGAGGGTCTAAACGTAAGGATCAGGTGTCAAAGGCTATAAAAATCTCGGCCGCAAGTTGCGACAGCGTTTAGATACACTGTCAGACGCGCTTTGTGCAAGCGGCAAAGGGTAGGCCAGGGGTGAGGTGACAGCGCCCCCGCGAATTGCGGCGGGAGGTGGCGATTGCCCAATTGCAGAGGCCGTAAGAAGAGAAAGAGAGCACGCGCTTCCAGTCCGGCCGTGGTTCTGGTTCCCGTGTTCTGCTTTTGCCTCCTTCTCCTTTCCCGTTTTCCATGCGCGCGGTGCCGCTATTCGCCGATCATCCTTTCCCATTTTCCATGCGCGGCGGCGCGCGTGGCGCCGCTGTTCGCCGACTTTAGTGACGTGACGAGCAGAGAATCCAGGGTCGTACAAGAGAACCGGCGCTAAAGGCCACCCGCCGAGGATCAATGCGCAACTCTAGCTGCTACTTGCGCGTTTACTGCTTGCACTGCATGCGAGTGCCCTATTCATTTCTCCCAGTCGTGTCATGCTACGAAAATGTCAAGGCTTCTCTGTCCAGCTCGCTTGCACTTTGCATTAATTGCATTATCAAGGCCCATACGCACATTCGCGTTTAAACGCGTAGTGCTGCGGCGTCCTTGCGGCCAGGAGCGGTCGCTGCGGTACGACGCGCGCCGTCCCGCAATGCTCGGCAGAGAGAGAGAGAGAGCGTTGTAGCGGGAAAGTGGCGCGACGCAAGGGAGTAGAGGCAACAGAGACCACGGTAGAGACTCGCTCAACCTTCCACAGCGTTGCGGTGCGTTCGACGAATCAGAAGCCGAGAAAAGAGAGGGGTCACGTGGTCACTCGGGCCACTTGATGATGCATATCCGGTTCTCCATTCGCGGAACCTGCTTTTTCGTTTTGGGGAGCAATGGGGACTGCTTTTTCCAAGGCTGCAATGGTTCAAGCTTGACAGAATGTCCGGGAAACCAGCGGGATTGTCTAAAGATAGAACATTTCGACGCTGTCGCCGGGCGCCGCCATGTTGCCGTGGATCCCCCTTAAGCGCGAAACACATGCGCGTCCAAACTGTCCGGTCCGGCGTGCGAACTGTCGGGAAGATGGCTGCTCCGAATCGCCGCACAGGACAGTTCGCGACACATGGCTTCCGACGCGTCGTTGCGTCGCTCCGTTCAGCTCCGCCCAGTTTTGGGAATCCCTCTACAGAATGGATGGATGAATGCTAATGGCTATATCTATAACGGGCGGTAGCTCGCGCCACCTAGCCTAGAAAACTAAAATACTACCCTCGCCCTTGGTTTTTCTGACTTTAAAGCAAACATAATATTTTTATTACATTCTATTAAAGTGTGCGTGTGTAGAGATTTTCCGTGAGGTTACTTTTCTGCTCAACATCACTTAATCGCGACGGACCGCAGCGGACCTTAGGAGCCATCCCAGCGAAGCAAGCACTGCGTACAAATCACGTGACTACGCACACCGCGCATTGCCATTGCTGCGTCTCTCCCGAAGTTGACTTGACACTCACACGGCATTGGAATGGCTCGTAGCGTCCGCTGCTCTCCATCGCAAGGTGAAACGGAGTACATTCGGGTTTCGACGGCCTCGATCGGTCCCCGAAGGCCGGCTTGCTATGGCGCGCGAGATCAGCAGCTTGTTTTGCGCGCGCGAGAAAACTCGATGGCGTCCATCTCCTTCACCGCGCACCGCCACTACCGCCACATGTGTGCGTGTAGGCGTTGTAAAAGGGGGAATATCCGCTTCCCGAACCGCCCGAACCACGAAGCGCCTCCTCGCCCGATCGGGCCGAATGTCACGTGACAACATGACCTTCGCGGCATCCGTGCTGCCATTGGCTGCGGCCGTCCGAAAATCGCACAGCCGTGCGGCGATATCTAGCAAGTTGGACGCACGCCGTCGCCGGACGGAGGCCCCGTCCGACGCTCCGTTGCGACGAAAACCCTTGCCCTCGGACGTCGTTCCGGCGGTTCGCACGCCGAATCGGACAGTTTGGACGCGCATGTGCTTCGCGCTTTAATGTTCACTAGCCGCTAGCGACGATAGCGCATTCTTATTGGCTCTTAACTGCAGTTGACTGCGTGTTAGTGCAACTGTGTGTCAGGGTTACCAGGTTGGACTATTAATAGCCAAACTGAACTACATTTGTTTTTTGTAGTTGGCATCAAAATGTGGTGGTTGGCTATGTGGCTATTTATTTCTAGGGATGCGGCAAACTTTTGTCGAACCTCCAGTTCGAAGTCAAACTTTTAGGTTCGATTAGCCAATTTTCGAATTTATCAGTTTCGAAATTTTTTCTCTCTTTTTGGCTGGTCGAAAGGAGAGAAAAAGGAGAAAGGTTTTAAACTTGTACAAATTGGTGTTTTCACAATGTGCAGAGAACCAATGCTTGTGGAGTTCAAGCGGTCTCCCCACAGCTCAGAGGAACAGACCAAACAAACAGATTGCACTGTTAGCACAGGTCCGGTAGTGAGTCTTTTACCTGAACGTAGACTGTGCTGCTTTTCTGCCCATTGTGAGGATCCTTAGGCACCCAAGTTCGTAAAAATGAGAAGTCCGCGGCTTCACCGCTAAGCAATGACTACCTTGCGGTCTTTGCCACGCCAAGAAAGGACAACACAATCAGAAATAGCGTGAACCGGAGTGGTCGGATACTAATCCTCTACACAAAGAAAGAGGCGAGTGGGATATTGGGAGTTCAATATTGAAATGTTCAGTGTTTGGACTGTTCTGCTTCTGTTACCTTACTGTATGATCGTGTCTCCCGGGCTTCACAATAAAGCTGTCTTTATGTGTTTTGTACTTACTTTTGAAAACCTACAAAGGAGTAGTGTTGTACGAATTTTCATCATTCCAAAGCTTTTGCCTAAACATTCACAAGCGGTATAATGTACAGAAAATGTGGCGCATCTGAGGGTTGAAAATTTCCGAGGACACCTAAGCACTTCTTACGAGTTGAGAGTGCAAAAGCATGAATGTCGAATTGAACGCCAGTGAGTGCTCCTTCAAGCTTTGGGGTGCAAATGTTGAGGCGCCGAGAGGAGCACCCACTCCTCCTCAACCTTCCTCTCTGGATGCCTCATTATCAGTTCTAGAGGAATGCTCCTTTTCAGCTGAAGCGACTTTTAAAAACCCAACAATAAATGACAGCCAATGGGGCATTGCACAATATATTACTTGCCACAAAAAAACCAGCAATGTGTATGTTAAGTTTTTGGGTGTGTTGCTTGATTTGTGTGATTTAGAGTTACTAAATGTTTCTAGAGAAGTGAAACTCCCAAGCTTCGTTTCAAAACATTGTCGCGGCGCCGCAGTCAACGGCTTCCAAATGGACGCTCTGTGCAATTGGATCGGAGCAGGCAGAGGTGCCAGAGCCTGCTTGCCACAGGTGAAGTGCGTGACCTAGTCAATTTGCGGACCACGTGCTGCCATTTTGAAAAGCTCCAGCAAAGACTAGCACACCTTCCGACCGGCCACCACACAAGATGTCATGGAGCGTGGTAGTCTGTGAACATGCAGTGGCCGGCAAGGCTTGGCAGAAACGACCAACACCAGGGAAGGCATTCCCTCAGGACAGCAGCAAGCTTCAATCTCGGATGAAAGTGCCATACATACTTTAATAAACTTATACTGATAGACGCTATGCTCACCAAAACATAGCAGTAAAATTTATACACCGAGCAATAGCAAATAATTCGTAATAATACATAACACAGACGATGGGCGTGATGAAGAGCGCGGTGTGGAACGTTAAAAAAACGCAAACGCCATCGGCAGCAGAGCGGCACACAATGAGAGCGCTCGAGTAAGCCCGAGCAGACCATAATTCGTCTCCCCAACTTCGCCCATACCGACACTGGTACCCATTCCTATGTACAGAGAGTCGCGGGCAGTAGTGACTACCGCCCATTTTTTCGAAATTCCGTCAATGCAAAAACAAGCACGGCGCTAACTACGGAGTTATATCCAAAATAAACGTCTGGCCTGCACTCTGCCCACACGTGGCAGAAATGCCTTTGACGCACTGCCGACGTGTTGCCGGCGCATCGCCGACAAAGCCGGCTAAAGCCCGTGCATTGCAGACCTGTAGCCTATATTCTGTGGATGCCGGACAGACAGTCGGCAAGCGCACGATCCAACGGGAGAAAGCGGGTCTTGCATTTGGACCGGGTGAGGAGACCCGTCTTTTGCGTCGGCGTCCTCTGCGTTTGTGCGGCAGAAACCTTCGATTTGCCAAGACGTAGCCAAAGCTGGAACGCAAGGTAGCTAGCGGGACGAGGAAAGCCACAGACCGGTCCCCTTTGTGCAACCGGCGTCCTCTCCGCGATGCCCCCTCGAAATGTACAGTTCCCTGAAAGAGAAGACGCGTAAAGGCTATTAATGGCGATGCTCGGGCAACTCGTATGAAAAGCGTGAATGACTCCGGGTACAGGGGAGGTTGGGCGGCCATGTGTGAATGCACAGTAGCTCGGAGCAGCTGGAGCAAAAGTTCCTGCTGCTGGACTCTGGAATCCTGGGTTCAATCCCAACCCATTCTTCTTTCAAATTGAATGAGCATTGTACCGGCGTGCGGTTGTGCATCGCCACTGCGTGATACACGTTAAGAGACCCCAGGCTAGTGGTCCCCCTGCACTGGCAATATTCCTCATCCACAGCGGAGACAACAGATACCCACTGGGGCTGACCTCCCGCAGTGTAAAGCCTAAACATGCACGCAAGTCCTTGCTCTAAGCACAGGTTACGCTTTACGTCTCTGAAGGAACCACGAAAAGGTTCTTTTACTGCGGCTTTATAAGGCGTGGAACAGGAACCAGTTCTTATTTATGCATGCTGGATTTTACGAGAAGTGCATGCATGAGGCCCTCATTTCTTTTCTTCCTCCACTGCCCGTTTGTCCTTCAATCCAACCATCCTGCCCCTTTGTCAAACAAACGAGGAAAGGATTTATAAAGTAAACATCTTCGACAGAGATCGGTGTGGTAAGAGAAAGGCTAAATAAGAACTAGAACTTTAACCAGTTTTAATTTTAAAAAAACAAAGCCCCGATGATGGATGGAGTGGAGAAACTTTGGTTAGAGTTTCAATCCTTAGTAAAGGAAAGGATGATCCCTCGGCGATGAATAATCTGATCAGTCGCGCTTAGTGGATTCTGAACACAAAAAAAAAACACAGAAGAACCAAAAGAAAGAAGAAGAAAAAAATAAGGAAAATCCTTGCCCCCAGCTTGCATCTCACGGTGCCTTCATGCCTCGAAGGAAACGAGAATCCTCCGCTGCATTAGAGAACCCGCTTGCACTTCCCAGACTGGCAGCGAGGGTGCACCCACCTGACTTTGAGCCCAAGTTCCAAAGGCGCCGGTGGCAGTGCTCCACCATCAGCAGCACTTTTCTTCTTCTGGCCTCCGGGCTTTAACCGCAGCTTGTCGTCGGGCACCTGCTGCCTCTCCTTCTGCTCCTTCTTAGACTTGAGCACCATTCGCGTGATGGCATTGAACATCTGCACCCCAAGACGAGACACCTCTGAAGGGACACTTCAACCACATCCCTCTTTGGCAAGGCAGCGTACGCATACAACGCCTTTTTAGCCGTCAAGTACATTTTACTCCAAGAAGTAACGAAGTACCGTTGCTCGTAACTCGCTCAAATACAGTAATCCCTCGTTCGAATGAAATTGCTTTTTTTTAAGTGTCGCTTTTATCGAAGTTCAGCGTGGTCCCGACCAAAATGCACGCATTATTACCCGAATTATTTTGAGCATATCAGCAGCCGACCACGCTTACTACGAAGGCTGAAGTGCCGAAAACACGCAAACCTACACAGAGGCACACGGAGACCCTTGCGTTCCTCCCCTTCTTCAACGAGGCAAACGACAAACTGGGAAAATGGTAAACGGGTGACGGAAAGCAGAGCGAGCAGAGCTGGCAGAGTATTACTTCCAATGCGCGATGCACCGATGCAGGGATGTGGGCAGGGAGCAGCAGGAGCAGAGTCACTGTTCTGAGGCTACTCACAGCGCTCGCTGCCGACGCTGTCAGACTCTTGACGGAATCGGGTCAAGGGAGCGATGGAGCCCGGAGAAGATTATCCGTTTAGGAACCCCCGACGCGCACGAATGCGCGGGCGCGCTTGTGGCGTATTACACGCACACACACGTGTGTCGTACGGGAGATTGGGAGTGTTTATCGAAAAGATCTACGAGGTTGAGAAAAGCGGCCGGCCAAAGTCCGAAATCGCCAAAGAATTCGACATTCCAGCATTGGCTGTTCGACACTGTCCACCATGTTGAAATGGTATTAAAACAGCGCAAAAAAAGACAAAGGACCAGTGGAAGGAGAACACTGACACAGCACTGACTTACAACTGAAAAATTTACTTGTGCACGGTACAGCAGGTAAACATAAAAAGAACCGGATAGACACAAAAAAAACAATCAACCCGATACCACACCCCTCCCCCATCATGCCGACACATGCCTACACGTACTTGCCCGACTTCCCAATAAAATCGACCTCGACACTTGTTAGGGCTATGGACAAAACACCCACACAACTGCCCACGTCATAGCCAGCAATAAAAAAGGCCTCGTCAATTTCCCTGGCAGACTTGCTTCTGTGCCACGCTAAAATCTTAAAAAGGCACTGACACACCAAAATCTTTTTTTATTATCCGAAACGATTGGAAACGATGCCTGGACATTACTCTCAAAATTCGAAACTTGAAAATTCAGTATTTGTGAAGTAAAAAAAAAAAACAATTTTAAATGTTGAATTTGAAGTTCTTGCGCGATCCGCGCCAGTGCAGCGGCGTCCAATATTTCGCGAGTCCTGCGAGTTGAGTTTCTTTCACGCCTCACTCCGAACCGCCGTTGCTGACGCGACCTAAGCGTCGCGTTTGCCATCGTCGCGCCAACAACCGGTTTCCTCCGTTTGTGCCGTGCTGCTTATCGCTGCGAGCAGACGACGCTTGACTTTCGAGTTTGAAAGTTCTTTTAAGGCCCTTTCAGCGATCTCAAATTTTTTGGAATGGTGTGAGGTCGAAGAGAACCACAGGAGACTTTTATCAGGGTTCGTACAGAATTTTCGATGCGATATTCAAGGACTTTTCAAGGATTTCAAGGGCATCAGAAGACAAAATTTAAGGAAGGTTTGCAGAAATGTATTTACTGACAAGAGTTAAGGAATAAGCTTCTTTTTGGCAAGAGTTTCTCGTTCTACAGCAGCTATAGCTGCTTCCCTTTCTTTTACCGTTCGGCGAATACCATTGGCCTTGGCCAAAAGTGTCAAGTCAGTCTTCGCCTCAGCACCTTCCGAGAAGCAATCCACCAATTCGAGCAGGCACTTCAGAGCTTTCTGGAGTTTCAACTTCCTCTCATGGATTCCCTCCAGCTCCATTTCAACTGCTTTTCTCTTCAAAATTTTCTGCTCACTGGCTGCTTTTTTCTTGTGCTCTTTTAAGTATGCAGCATACTTCTGCCTTGCTAGGCGTTCAGAGGACTTTAACTCCTTCGACGGTGGAATATTGAGCAGGCCACCGTGGGTTTTAATAGCGTCGCAGATCATTTGTTGAGAAACATATGAAATCTATGCCAACACACTCACAGGCTCACCAACACAATCCTCAACACAAAGCCATGTTGCCAGACGACGCGGCCCCATTTACACATTTGTTGGGGGATTTTCAAGGAATACAAGGATTGTTTTAACTTTCAAGGATAATTAAGGGCCCTTAAAGGCTTTTAACGAAATCCCGAGTATTCAAGGATTTCAAGGAGCTGTACGAACCCTGTTTTATGAGCGACGTGAGGGGCCATGTCACGCCGGTTCTGCGTGAAAGGCTGCCCCGGCAGAGTCACTACCAAAACTACGGTACACAGACACCAAACCCAGTGGTTTGGACCGTTTGACGATTTCCTTTTCAAAGTCCGAGGGTCGTCGGGCACCTAAAAAGACCACTTCGCCCGGTTCCCCGACTCACCGATCATCCTCAGTGCTATGTGTGTTGAGCACCGCCATGTTTTTCGAGGGAGGATAAAAAGCTAGGAGGCGACATCTCTGGACTCCGATTTTCGGTACTTAAATAAGAAGGCCGTAGTGTGTTTGCAATTCCGTTAAAAAACACATTTTACGGATGCCGTTATTGAATATTATAGAAATGTCAAGCTACAAAGCTTCTAAATTTCATAACATTTGATGTCACAAATCAAAAGAAGCGAGGAGGTGAGAAGTGTGAGAGAACGCCAAAAATAAAAAGGTATGCGGGCGCATAAGAAAATCTTTTTGCGTTGCAGGCATTTTTTTGCTTGTCTATGACTACAACTTTCATTGTTTTAGACAATAAAAAAGAAAATACGCCCTTGGGGTGTCAGTGACCCTTTAATGTCATTAAATAGCGGAGAACAGATACATCTATCATAATGGACCGCAAGGTGGCCAGACAGGGAGGAGCACAAGGAGTGTGTTCCCTCGGCCGGACATTAACGCACCTCCCCGTCTGTCTAACGTACACTCTGCCACAGGACAGGGGGATCAGGTGCACCACCCCACAGACGACATACCGGCTGTGGTGGTTGACTTCACATTGCGCTCCCGAGCGTCCACCTGGATTAACAGCTGCACACAGTCGCGACAACTTGGATAGTGCCAAAAACACTACTGGTACATTGTACCTACTGGGAACTTCCTTAATACCGTGGGACACCTAGTGAACACACGGAAAGATCGCAGGTCTTGAAGTCGGTCTTTGTCTTGCCTCAGAACAAAATAGCCCTCTAAAGAACTTGACCAAAGATTCCACAACACTCACGACAACTCCCAAAGGGAAGCCAGCAGTGGACAACCTTTTAATCTGCATCAAAAAACTGTCGCCACAACTATGATGGTACGACTTCAAGAAGGAGGTGCGGAGACTACTAGACACTGCAATGGCTCTCTTTACAAGCTTGGAGCGTGAGGAATCATACATAAATAAGGAGCCCCTTCTTATACGTAGGCTCATAGGACCAACACAAACGGGAGGGCTCACACTGAAGATTGAGGGCCAAAAATTGTAGAGAACCTCAGTCAGGCTCTCACACTTGAACTTTAGGCCCGGAAAACATTTCGTGAACATATGCAACGTCGAGGAAGCCCCAGTTTCACCCTCCGAGTTTTCGCTGGATTTCAGCACAATCAGGTAGGCACCGACATACCTAAGCACTTTGACCACCCACTCATCCAAGCTCTCAGCAAGTGCCATATTGCACTTCGCTAAATAAATGTCACTGAGGACAGGTGCAACGTTCGACCCAATACATATACCTCTCTTCTGCACAAAAGTATTGCCTTTAAAGGCAACAAAGGTGGACATGAAATAAAAACGCAGTAACTCAAGGAAGGAATCACTCGCAACCCCAGAGAAACTCGAGAAGGCCACAGACCAGCACGTGTCAATGCGCTCCTCCACGGAACGCAAGAGCTCGTAATGGGGAATGGAATAAAACATATCCTCCACATCAAACGACACCAGGTCACATGACCCAGGTTATATTCCCGGAGATATTTAACTAAGGCCTTAAGAGTTGCGCAAAACAAAAGGGTTGTCATGCGTAAGGGATGACAGGTGGCACTGCAGAAATCATGACACATGCACCTGCCAGGAACCTTTCTGGGTGACGGTGGCTCTCAAATGGCATAAACTCCTTCGAGTCTTTAATTAAAGTGGAGAACACCTTTAGACTAAGAGCTTTTGTCGCCGACACAGACTTTCTTAGCGAATCTAGCCCCATGTCACCACAGAGTCGCACAGCACGTGCCTTAACCTTTTTAAAAAAAAACCCAACAGGGGCCTAAAATTCTTCATCGCCTCTCTGGCCTTCTCAAGGAACAGCCCCTGAGGCACCATGACAAAAAACCCCTCTTTATCAGACACCAACAGTTTTAACAGAAAGTCATTAAAAAAAAATTACACCATCTTCCCGAGGGGAACCATGGGGTGATGCGGAGCATCGTGTTGTTTCCGAGGAAAGAGTCAGTTGCGTGCTGACGTCGAGAGATGGCGCCACCGACTGCCCTAGCGTTACCCCCTACGCTAGCCTTCGTCGCGGCTCGCGGCAGAGAAACTTGGAACGCTCGCCGTTTATTTTTTCTCGCACTTGAAGGAGAGGGAGACTAGAGGAGGAGAGTTGCGCGTGCGCGCACGGTGTGCGTAGAAGCGAACGCACGCGCAGTGCACGCAGCTGGTACAGAGAGCGAGCGGAGAGAGTAACGCGCGGCTGTTGGAGAGAGGGAAGGAGGAGAGTTGCCGCGTGCGTAGTGCGAGTGCGGACTACGACGCCGACGCCAAGGCCGCGGGACATAGGCTCCGAGGCAAGAGATGCTCCGCATCTAAAAGACACAACCGCCCCCAACTTCTTCTTTTGCACGGTTCTCCCAACCCCCTTCAAAAGCTCTCCCGCACATTCAAGGACGCAACATTCCCCGTTTTCCGGGGTCGTTTTTTGTGACACCTCTCGCACCAGGGCCAGCACCTCCGGAGGCCTGACCAACAGCTCGGTAGCATACTGGGACCCTTCTTCAAAATGTTCACGACAGCAGGAGGAGCACCACCCAAGAGCGCAATGTTGCTTTTCCACCATTTTGCAGAACAAGCAAGGCATATTGGAAGGGTTCGAGAAGTTCCTCACGCAGGAGAAAGCGCGCCTGCGACCCGAAGATGAATGATCCCAAACTGCTTCGCGCACGTCGGATTTTTCTTACGAGCATGCTTGCCGAGCTGGCGCACGATTTCCATAGCTGCAACGATCGCTACAGGGGTGTGTGAGAACATGTTCGCAAGGCAAACGAGGATAACTTTGATTTGTTTGCGCTTGTAGATGCGGATGTTCCCGTTGTTGCTCCTGCCACGGATGCTGCGATAGTAGACCTTGCGTGCCGTCAGGGTAAACCCGAAGCAACGTCGGAGAGGCACCTCGGGAAACGCCGACGACTGCGGAGACGCAAAACATCCTACGGCTGCTTCTAAAAACTGGAGTGCAGCGGCGGTGACAGTGTTCTTGCGATGCCTGGAGCATGGTTTTTACGTTTACCAACTCACCCAGCTTGCTACTTTACTACGGCTTATGCCTGGAGCAGTTCGACGAGAACTGATACCCGGATAAAATTATTGGCAAACTTCACTTCATTATTTTTTACTCGGTAAAGCTGTCGCGAGATGTTCATAACCAAGGTTTGTTTGATTAAATATACGGTCAGAGTGTTCCTCAGTGTTCCTGTCCACCTTCAAGGCTGGTGGCACTGTTTTTTTTGGCTCTATCGTATTTGTCGAATTACCACTTATATAAACAATTTTTGCCGTCCCATTGACTTTGTTATAACGAGGGATTACTGTAGTCACTAGGCATTCTTTAGTTTACCGTAAAACTAATGCATAACTTTTATCATTACTTTCCAAACTGAGTCGACCGGCTTTTCAACCGGTGGCCGACATCAAGCCACAAGATGTAGATGAGGTACAAACGGCTAGACAAATTGTTCAAAAGCTAGGAGCTTACAACTAATATGCAGTGCAAAGCCAGGGCTCTCAATCAAGGTGTACACATCCCCTTAGCCAACTTGAGCAACTGCCAAGCAATTCCTCCCTTCTCCAATCTGCCTCCCCTCCCTCCCACCCCCTCCCCTCCTCCTCCTCCTCCTCCTCCTCCTCCTCCTCCTCCCCTCCTCCTCCCCCCCCCCCCAACAATTAGAATTTTAGCAATAAAACAGCTGACAAGCCTACATGCTTTGCCAACTCTTACCAATGTACTAGGAGAAAAAACCGGATACAAAAAGACGATTCCTGACTCGGCTACTCCTAAGTTCTGCCTCAATCTGTAGGTTTACTCCACTTGACAGTCAAGTGAAGAAAGCTTGGCTAGGGACCTTGAGCTCACTGAACTGCAGGAGCAGCCCACAGGGCCCAGCAAATAGTTTACAATCAGCTATAGTCCAGAAATGCTCGTATAGCATATTCTGCCGTATAATGCATATGGTCAAAAATTAATATGGTACACTGGTACAATACTTGGAACTCATTAAGGCCAAACATAGAAGGAAGTCCATCATTTGTACTAACTCTAAGGAAGCAGTATATTGAAGTGTTGACAACCGTGAATTTTATATTTGAACTTTATTTGTGCGGCACTAACATGCGCGCCAGGTAAAATCCACATCCCTTATTTCTGTATCCAGGTATGGATCCAGAACTAGCCACAATGGCTAAGGATCCAGATGCAGTGATGGAAGCGACATTTGACCTTTTGTAGCAGGTCCTTTAGCAGGTGAAATATTGGTTTGGTGCAGCCACTGATGCGTTCAGAGCAGATGCCAACATCGGTTAGCATATCAATTGAAAATAAGACAGTGATTGCATCGCTTAATGAGTTCATCCTTGATAATGATTAAGAGTTCCTTTTTGATACTGGATGATGATGCATTCTCCAGTGTATAAGTCAGTTTTTTCCAAACATTTTCTTGGTGCTTCTTATACAACAATGCGACTTGTATGCATTTTTTTTTTTTGTGCCGCACGCCATTTTTTGTAGTGCCCCGTAATTATGTAGCGATAGGTGGTGTCGCCCCTCCAGGAGGCACTGCTGTCACCGCACTCTTCTACAATTTTCATAAGTGACTCAGAAAGAGAGAAATTTTGCGGTTTCCCCAAAGTAAATCAGTGTGGGTAGGCAAGACAGTGAGAATAAAGCTTTTACAGCATGTGATCGACGTTGCCTAATTCAGCCATGGTTCCATATTCTTTTGCTTCAGTCCAGTGACATCGAAAGGCAAGTGGGCTGGTATCTCGTTGGCTGGTATACACGCATTACAGAAAATTTTCTCGTGTCTTAGTTTCCGTTTGATGAGCAGTTTTATCTGTCATGCTCCAGCCGTGTTGCTACATGTGAAAGAAAGGATTGCGGCTCGCCAATCTTTTAGCGGTATTGAAAGAAGCGTGTCAAGATTTACCCATCTGCCTATGCGTTCATGCACGTGTTGTCTCTGCAACTTGGCCTAGGCTAGGCTTAGTAGTCCAAAGCTTTAGTCACAAGTGTCTGGCACGTTAAAGTTCCGTTTGCTCGACATGTGTACACTCGAATAAAGCCAACTACCTTCTCATTTTGCGCTTAGGTCCTTTTGTTGCGAAACACTCGATTGCCCCTGCCAGAGACCGCCGTGCTATGGGCACATCTCGCGAGTCGAAACGTCAAAGTTGTTGAGCGCCAAAAGGTATGCATGAATTAGCCGATTATGCGAAACTCTGATTTCGCGATACCAATGCGCGTAAAACGAAAAATCCTCGTCGCGTGAACCATGCGAAGAGGCGAGACTTATACAAAGGTGCAACTCATATACCAACGTTTCTGCGAAAACGGCTCAATACACGGAAGTGCGACTTACCGTATTTACGCGATTCTAAGCACCCCCAACCCCCGTTATCCAGTCAGAACGGTAAAACAATAGTTTGCACGCGAATGCAAGCACCCGTTTTTTAGCGCGGTTCAAAATCCAAGCACGGCGTGCCGCTGTCCCTCAGCGGAAGGAGAGACCGCGATCGCCGAGCTGTTGGCAATGTTGATTGCTGCAAATAATCAACGTCACTGGATAGATGGCGACACATCAATTGCGCACTCGCGCAGACGCGAGCTGTGCGAGCGGACAAGTTTGCTTGTTCTTTCTCCTTTTCTCCTCGAGGAGCGTCGGCTGCGTCGGTGTCGGGGAGCCATCTTTATTTTGTTTCGGCGGCTTTTGATCACTCTTTGATCAGTCTCGCGTCACCATGAGTGCGAAGAGAACTTCATATAAGTTCAAGTTCAAGAGAACAGTTATCTCATTTGCAGAGGAGAATGGGAATCGCAGCGCTGCTGAGAATTTTGGCGTGGACAGGTCCTGCGTGATTCGATGAAGAAAGCAGCAGGAGCTGATTTTCAAGAGCGCGTCATGGTCAAGTCCTTCAAGAAGTGTTGTATACCGAAGAGTCTTGATGGATCTGAAGACGACGTCTCGTGGGATACGGAGAGCAACCGAAGCAGCAGCAGTTCGGACGGATGCACCAAGGACTTGTCGTTGGTGAGTGATTGAGTGAAAGTGCTGCATGGTGTGCTGCGAGCTGTGCCGGCAAGTAGAGTGACAATCTCCCGTATTTGTTGTATCTTCCGTGTTCTGTTTTACATTTCACTTAAAATAAAGTAATATTTTTCTGCTATAAAAGTGACACTGCTCTTTAGTAGCATTGGAACCAGAGTGAAGTCAAAGTTTGCGGCTCTTTCGATCGACAGCTGCTTGGGAACAACTTTGACAACCGTAATTACTAAAAAAATTGAGCCGCATTTTTTTTTTTTTTAATTTAGAGATAAATCTACAATTAAGACCAAAGAAAGTAGACCTGTAAGAGTACTGCAGTGGTGGAACTAACAAATGGCCACTTGTAGCAGCTCTTGTAGCAGGAAAAATGGGCTTTTGTAGCATAGATTCCAGCTTTTGTCGCAGGCGATTTCGGATCTTCATCCTATTAAGTGTGGTGCAAAAATTACTGGAAACCTTGCAGTTCTTTGACGTTCTATTAAAAAGATAAAGAATGAAAATCACACATGCTATAATAGTTAGTAGCAAATTAAAAACAAAATTTAGCAAAAAATCTGTGATTTATTCACACAACAGTCACTAAAATTCTTGATGAAAAACTATGATACATTAAAATGTACAAAAGCTAAAGACCATGTCTTACAGATGTGCTTGGTTTTCACTTTTTCTTCTTTTGAAAAGATTCCAGGTTGCGAGAGCTTCAGAGAGCTTCGTATGTCCTTCCTTTAAAAGGGCTTGACTGCTCTGAATATCAGAGAAGAACTTCGTCTTCATACCCTTGGCGATATAGTAGCTTGGCATTGCTCAGCATCTTTTTGGCCACCTTAATTTCATCCCGCAATTGCACTTCTTGCCTCACTTTGCTTGGTCCATCAGAATCAACATGTGTTGCTTCTTTCGCTTGTGGCTCCACCAATGCTTGCGATTCTAGCCGCTGCAGTTGTTGCTTGCGGGATCACTGCTCTGACCAGTTTGTGGTTCAAAGGAGCCACAGCCGGATTGCGACCATACCTCTCTGAACATGACATTATAGCCCGAAGGCCATTGATGCTGGCCATTGAAAGACTGGCTCGCTTTTGCAGCATGCGTCGTTGCTCGCTAAAACCTCTCCCCACATCAGCATTGCCACACGAGAGGCACAGAAGGGCTTTCACAAGTGCTCCTAGTGAAGTGTATCTGAGGGCCCCATCGTCCAACCTCAGTTCAAAGATCTTCCGCCAAAAGTCATACAGTCTTCCAGAAGGATTACGGTCTACCCTTTCAGTCGTGACAAGACAACTCACTGATCCAAGACGAAGGCTTTTATAGAAATCCTAGGTATTCAAGGATTTCAAGGACCTGTACAAACCCTGTTCCATCGACTAAACCCATCGAATGCAGGAAATGTCCCATAACTTGCGTTTTTATTATGTGAATGCTCATGGTTGTGTGTGTTTGAGCCTTCAGCTGTGCTCTGACCTAAGACAAAATCTATATGGCGAGCAGAGATGCTGTAAAATACATATTTATTTCATTTTCCTTTCCTCCTCCTTGTCTACATATTTAGGTCGACGAACAATAAAAAAAATTTTATTTTGGCTTCGCTAAAGAAGAAAAAAATTGTTTTTTTTTAAACATTTTAATTGAAACATGTGTGTCAAACAATAAAATTTACGCAAAAAAAAATTTTTTAGAGCAATATTGACGGCGCGAGACGCGATTTAGTTGGTAGTCACCTCCTTTCCACTCGTTTTCTCTCGGCATTTTGGGGCGCTTGGAGGAAAGGTGGATCAACTTGGCCATCACATTGAGGTGGGGAGAGTGTATGACCATATCGTTGAGGTAGAAAGAGTATATGACCATTCCGTGACGTCATGGACTTTCCGCGCAGAATTTCAAATAAATCTCTCACCGTCAATATTGCTCTAAAATTTTTTTTTATTTTCGCGTAAAATTTATTTTTTGACACGCATGTCCCAATTACACTGTTTGAATAAAAAAAAAAAAAAGTTTTCTTTTTAGGGGCTTTTTGAGCATTTCTTGGCGCAGATGTGGCAGAATTCTTAGCAAAAATGGCACTTTGGCTCGAGAAGTAGCAGACCTTCGTTCATAACGCAATTTGGCGCAAATGTCGCAGCACTTCCACCACTGCAGATGCAATATGCGGTGCTTTTGATGTTTACGGAAAAGGAATGGAGACTGGGCGGAATCCCACATAAAAAGCAAAGGCGGGGTGCCGACCCACCTCTTCGACGTTGATGTTCTCCTTGGCGCTGGTCTCGAACAGCTGGATGCCCATCTGGTCTGCAAGCGCTGGGCGTCCTCTGTCAGCACCACTTTTCGACTCGGGTCGTCGTTCTTGTTGCCCACTGGGAAGGACAACCAAGTGCAGACGCTCCCATCCAGCTTCGCGTCAGACGCAACAACCAACCACTGTCTGCTCTGAATGCGACGCAGTGATCCGTAAGGGCACGTTACTCTTGAAAAGTCGTTATGTTACATTACCGGAGTTGAAATGTAACTATAAGCTACATCTTCCCATTCATATCTAGTTACAGTTATTCAGATAAAGTAACTAAGAAGCGTTCCCATTACACTGAGGTGTGCTGCAACTGCCGACGAACGGCCGTTTCCAACACGGATAACATATCGGCAGTCACACCTTTATCCAATATTCTACGAGTAACTTCAATGTTAAGTTAAAGGTACAGTTAGTACATCAATTTCAATTCAACTGAGGAGGTATACTTAATTACTGAAATATGAACTAATTAGGATAATAGCGGTACTTTTATTTAGTCACTTCACAGCTCTGCGTAAGAGAAAAGAGTCGGTACTGCCGCAGCTAACATAATATGGCTTGCTACTCTGCACTCTCAGAATCATTTAACGGATACTATACGTTGCAAAGCTTGGTGAGCTTAAAAAAAAAAAAAGGGGGAAGAGACAAAGCCTTACTTTTTCCTCGCAACAATGTGCTGTTCTCGACAAAACTTTTGAACAGCATTATAGACCATATGCAAAAGAAAAGCACCATCTAGAGTACTCGTGGGTTCAATCATCAGATTTCCGCCGTATTGGGCGGTTCCCGTACTGATAGTTTCACCCGGGAGACAATGGTCCCGGCAAAGTGGGAGTCGTACAACTAAAATATGATCACACGCTGCAGACCCTTCACGCAGCGTCTTCAATAAAGACCTTTCACTGACCTGGATGGCCCATTTCACTGCTTGAGTGACGAGTCTTGCGAACTCGTTGCTGACAATTCCTTTTCCAGAATTTCACGCCCGTCTTTCTTTTCTTCTTTGAACCAAAACTGTCCAGAATTTCTCGCCCGTCTTTCTTTTCATCTTTGAACCAAAACTAAACAGCAACCCACTGAGTGCACAAAAGCATTGTCCGAATATCATGCAAACTGAGTTAAATGCAGATGTGCCCCGTCCACAGTTGGAAGACGTGAAAGCTCCCCAATATGGTGGCACCGAATGGCAGGATAATGAGAGCTGACAAGAATTTTGCATATGGCCTATTATTATTATATCAAATCCTATCCAATTTTTATCCACGGTGACAATAGTGCAGTACAACCTCAGTGTATCAATTATTGTCTCACCAACCAAAGCTTTCCAGCTCTGTACCGAAGTAATGTCACGCTAGTATAAAAGCACGTACGAAGCAAAATGCAGCGAGGTAATAGACGAAGGCAGAACGCCCCCAGGAACTGCAATTATGAGGCGTTTTCTTTTTTTTTTTTTTTTCTCTTTCTGAATGGGCATTGAAATTTGGCGACTCTTTGCAACTGAAATGTATGCCAGTAAGTGTGCACTCGGTGCCAAGGTACCAACTGGCACTACCGTTGATCACACAGACTTTTCTGCACGTGAAGCAACAGTGTATTTAATCTGAAACACTGACGTTTTATAGGCCCCAGACAAAAGCAACAATGCTGTCTTTAGCACATAAACAATTAATCAAAACTATCACCCCCTCTCCCCCAGAAAAAAAAAGTTAATTCACCTTAACTGTTAGTTTATGAATCTGCCTCTGGTGTTTAGGTTGAATTCTTCGCTCAAAGTTGTACTCTTCTTGTATTTAAAAGATCAGACAGGCTACAGGCTCAATAGTGCTGTAGTCTGTGACAGGTTGAGAATTTAGGGGAAGCTCCTCTTTCCCCTTTAGCAGAGTGAACGCTAGAGGGGAGGTCGCCTTCTCTCCAGCCTTTGTCTGCTCAAGTCGAAAGAGGTGGGAGGAGTTTCCCCAAAACAGTCACCGACTATAGCAGGCTAAGGAACGGCCGCCCAAACTAGGTCGTGCCATGAGCAGCTAAGGGGCCCCTAGTGCCAGCTCACCGAGGATCCTGTTGACCACGTCGCAGTTCTGTTCGATCTCGTGCAGCCAGCGCTTGACATTGGCAAAGGACTCTCCGTTGGTGACGTCATAAACCACCACCACCCCGTGGGTGCCCCGGTAGTACCTGGACACAAGGTCGAAGGGCACGCGTCACGGACGACCTATGCAAAACACAGTTTCATCTCTTTTTCCCTCTCAACGGTTGGCCCAAATAAGCCGGACTCACTACAAGATGGAATGCTAAAATCAACCTTCCACGCTGAGACACTGCCACTTACCGCGGATGTGGCCAGGTGCTGCGTTTGCTTCATGAAAACATTCAAGGAAAAACTCGACTGAATCAAAATTTGCAAATAAAATATAAATTTTTTATACCGTGAATCGACGCTGCATCATGCTTTTTCGTGACAAGATGAAGAAACCTCGTTGCAGGCTAATGTTTGAGTTAACGAAAACAAAAAAAGGGAAAAGAAAAAAATATTTAGATATCACCCCAATTCCCCGCTACATTCGGTCGAACGCTGCAACAGTCCACAGGAATGCTTTTTGACTTCGATCAGAAAAAGGCAGGCTTAACTCTACCAATTTGTAAGAAAAATTCTGGCTTTTATTTCTAGCATTTTATCGACGAGGTTTCCCTCTGTACTGTTGCGAGAATGAACATACCACATTGCCGCACCTTTGTGGTAAATACCGGTACTACAATGGCACACGTTTGAAAGCAATTTTTTTCAATTTATTTGAAGTATATCCCATTTATTAGGCCTGTGCGGTAGTCTCGACCAAGGGTGCATAAAACCGATTTTCGCAATTTCCTCCAAGAGACCAATTTTTGCGATTTACTTGAAGTGGGCCGGATGGGTTAGAGCGACAGGCAAACAAATGGGTACCTCGCAGCCGTCCGCCTACAAGGGCAGGGCAAGAGGGTGCCACTCACGTGGAGGTGATGGTTCGGAAGCGCTCCTGACCCGCAGTGTCCCAGATCTGCAGCTTAACCCGCTCGCCGTCCACTTCCAAGGTGCGGATCTTGAAGTCCACCCCTATCGTGGTGATGTAGTTCCCTGCGGGGGCAGAGCCAAGGACCCTCAGGCTCCAGACACCTTAAGGGCTGATCCACACACTGGCGACTGCTTGCGACCATCTGCCTGAAAACCTCTTGTATACCACGAGAGAACACACTGCTGCCATCTACGGCTGGAATACTCGTGGCTATATTTCCAATTCTTTTCACGGATCATTCTTTCTTTCTTGGCTCGAGAAACATTTGACAAACTGTTTCTCATAGGTAGCACGTACATTTGATCTCACAAATGCCGCAAAACCTTCGCTCTAGTGAAATGCAGTTCCGGAATGTGAGGTTCCAGCGATCTTTCTTCCACGATGGTTGTGACAATGCCCATGGGTCTGAACGCTCAGCCTCCGCTATGAGCTTCAACCTGTTTCGTGAAGGGAAGGAGAGGTCTTGGAGGGTCTTCCATTCCCCCCCACCTCAGACGTGGCTCACAACCGATAGCGAGGAGGCTTTGCCTCATCTTTTTTGCTTTCAGGAAGGGGACTCGTCCGGCAGCCGCAAAAGGGATAGGTAATGTTCTGGCGACTTCTCCGACACTTCCCGATCTTGGCTCTCTGGAACCCCGTGCCTGGCAGGCAAGGACCTTTTCTTACCTTGCCGGTGGGAATTTGGATGGGGGCATAGTAGTTTGTTAAGAGACTTCTAATAAACGCTCTTTGACTCTGTCCTTACTCTGGTATGTGTGTCTTCTTTCTCCACTATATTCAAGAGTGAGACAAGGTAGCGATCATTGGCTCCGACCAAGGTGATTAACCGAACCTATCCGCAGTAATGGAGCAAACGTCATCCACATTGCTGCAGAGATGTGGGAGCCGTGTTACTAGGTTTGACGTCTCCTGAGATCGCCTCCGTTGTTGAGATAACCCTTTGGTTAGTCTGTCGGTACCTATATTAGTAGCTAAAAACCCTACATGAACTGGTGCCCCACATTGGGCGCCAGAATATGTGAGATGGTCATGGGTGGTAGTAACCAAAGGATTCAGCGGCGGTCTCTAATCGGGAGAAACCAAGCCTACTCCCACACACCGCAGCTTTCGTTCGAGCACCGCTACAGGTAGGTCCGAGCATCAGTCGCACAACCAATCGCTTCTCTAAAAAGGAGGAGCACGTACCACGGTAGGACTGGGTCCAACGGTGTTTATTAGAAAACCAAGAGGCACAATGTGCCGAAACCTTCCGCCGAAAAGGTCGGATTGAAAGCTAGCCCGCCCTGTCGACACCGTCCCGAGAGTGCAGTCTGGAGCGAGCGAAGAAGACCTTCGCCACATGTTTGATCTTTATCGCATCTGCGGGAGGAGTCCCTCCGTTCCCCAAGTCCGAAACGCGCGTCGACCTCCTCCCCCCCGCAGGCGTCGTCCTCACCCAAAACAACTAGGTTCCCAGATGAGAGCTCCCCAAGCCAGGCAGCTCTACTACGCTTCACAAACAGGCTGGAGCTCATGGCAACCAGGACGAGCATTCCGAACCACAACCGTTATATCGGCCATCGGGAAAGGGCGACCGACGGTCCCCGCAATGGTCACCTCATAGATGGCGCAAGCGTGCCAGCGTGTTCTCTTGTCAGAAGAGACTGCAAGAACGCGGTCCTAAGCAAAGGCAAATGTGTAAACGGGCCTTAGAAGTGCGCAGCTCAGACATGAGGACACAAAGCCTTCCCAAGCAACTACCCCACTGGGATCCGGGTGACATGCAATGAGCTTAAAGTCCAATGATGATGGGTCAGACATTGCAGAAAGTTTGATGATGGCAAAAAAAATCTGACGGCGCTGCAGGTTCTCGGACAAAAACGGATAAATAATTTGACTTAAAACGTATGCAGCGAAGGTAAGAGCTTAAAAGCCAGAAAAAGGTAATCCATTATTTTTGCAGTTGAGAGTCAAAATCAATGCTTCTAATTCATCTTGCAGGAATAGACTTTCAGAATGTTATACCACAAACAACGTGGTACAAGTGCAATCTTCATTTCTGGATGAAGATGTAAGAAACAGTATGCGTCAACTTGTGCCGCAGCTTCGTGCATCCCCTCAAATGCTGAGGCATATTTTTAATCTAAGCATAACGGTATGTTCGGCCGGTCGCCTTCCGCCGTTCTAATCCTCCGAATTGGATCCGAGATATATAGGAGCTTCTCCGAGCCCCAGTGAGAGGAACTGCACCAGCCGGTGCTTCGAGAGTGCTTCAAAAGAACCAGGCGAATATACCTCAAACACCCAACTTGGACCAGCCGAATACACAGAGACCTCTTAGAGAGCTCTGAACGCTGCAATTGGTTGAATATATCGTAAAAGGAATGCACAAAAGGTCACACTGCAGCAAGCAAGCTGAAGTAGCATTTCATTGCAGGCTAACAAGCAACAGCTGCAAGGCGCACTCCTTGTTCTACTCAGAGGACAGCCTTCACGCCGGGAGATGCAGCGGCAAAAGTAAACCAGAGGCCAAAACTCACCTGTGAAGGTATTGTCCGCAAACCGCAACAAGAGACTGCTTTTTCCAACACCTGAAAAAAAAAAAAATGTCTTACAGAAGAATGAAAAAAATAAAATAATGAGTAACACAAGAATAATGAAAGCAAGTAACTTCAAACATTGAATGCACCAGCTGCAAGTGTGACCAAAGGTATAAACAATGTTCCATTCAGAAATTTTATTTTTTTCCATTCCCCTTAAAACATTACCTTTGCAAGCCAAGACAAAAACAAACAAACAAAAATATTTGTTTTAAGAGTAGTCTTTTTTTGGGGTTGTTCTAACTGTTGATGGCCACTGGATACATTAAAAATCTGAACAACACAATGAACAAAACACAGACTCGGGACAATTAAAATGCAACAATGTTTTGTTGCGTGACCTTGTGTGTGTTGTCCTAGCTTATTAATAGTGATGGGCAAAACATTTGCCAATTCATTAAATTAGTGCCAAACCTCGGAATTTCAAAAAGCTGAATTGCTGACAGCCTGGTTGATCTATTAATTTTTCTGGCAACTAATTTATTTAGCCAGAATGGTTAAAAGTGCAAAGGACATTGCACAGACAACTGTTAATAAATTAAAAAAGAATGTGTCTAAAAATTTACAGTGATTGTTAAATAAGCTGTTCTAGGATAATTGTATCAGTGTCATTTTCATGCATCTACTTGTAAAATTGGTTGACTTCCGAAAGATGGTTCTGGCATGCTAGTTCAGTTAGTGCTTTGCAACTTCATCGGTGTCGCTGCAGTTTCCTTCTTTGCCGAGTGTCACGTTTGCCACCAGGTTAAGTTATGGTACTGCTCTAAGGGTGCACATTTTTTTATTTGGCACCAGTCATGCATGCAGGTGCACATTTTACATTAGCGACATTTATCGATCATAGCTTTTGTCATCTGCACAGTCCACTTTATCAACTTCCTGTTTGATACTGGGCTCTTGAAACTAAAACTGGTGACAACTACTCACAAAAGCTAGTAAAGACAATGATATCAGCATGCATTGCCATCTAGCAACCTTGCCATGAATCGCACTTTGCATCCCGCGCTTTGCGATGCCTACTGGCTGCGTTAAAGACTGCCATCATCCATTTTCTCTACCACAATTGGGCATAGACGGCACCTATGGGCATGCGTTTTGCTGTTTCCCGAATGTATTTCTTCAAACGTATGGCAAGCACGGAACTTTAGCTGAATCGGCCCATCGCTAGAACCTACTTTTATCAGTACGCTTGCACCCTAGCTTTTGTTGATCAGAGGTGATCTGCTAAACTAAACATGAATTGAAGAGCACCAATACCGCCAAGTGTGTTTGAGGTTGAATTGCCTGCACATGAAATGTGCAGGAAGTGGATCTTTCTACCTCATTATTTTTTACATTTGCATTAAGGTCGATTCACACACTTGAATTGAGTCTGACAGTGTGTGAGGATTGCTATGGCAACAGCTGCGTCAGCTCCAACAAAATGGGGTAAAAACCGGTTTTGTTGGATCCGACGTAGCTGTTGCCATTGCAACCCTCGCACTCGGTCGAACTCAACGCAAGTGTGTGAATCACCCTTACACTTAACGCTTGGACACTGTCAAAAAAAATGCAATTACACAAAGTGTTTTTTTTTGTTTTTTTTAAGTTTACAGATTTGTTCAGAAAGGCTGTGAAAGCTACACTTACCTGATTGTGCAGGTGAGTTATACGGCCAGGGGACAGTATATGGGGCTAATCATAACAATCAGTCGGCTAAAAGTAAAATTTGTTGATTAACTTTTTAACTAGTGAAAATAGTCATATGGTTCCAATTAGAAATTTGCTGAGCATCGTCTAAAACCCTTAAATCAATCATTTTTAGAAAGACTGAGCACGTGAGAAGCGCAGAAGTGCGCTAAGTTTACCACTTGTGGAGCAGGTACAAGTCTGGGGCTCTCATAAGAGACGGAAAAATCCCGCGGGTTCCTTACCGCAGCTACTAGCCTTGTACCTGCTCCACGAGTGGCAACTTCAGTGCACTACGACGGTTCTCACGTGCTCAGTCTTTCTGAACATTACTGATTTAGTGGTTTTCGATGACGATTACCCATATGATTAAACCCATATGTCTATTTTCATTAATTGAAAAGTTAATTAACAAACTTTACTTAATTAGCCAACTGATCATTACGATTAGCCCCTTATTCTGTCCCCCTGGCCCTATAACTCACCTGCGCAAACCGCATAAGTGTTGCTTTCCCAACTTTTTTTTTGTAAAACACACCTTTAAAGCTTAAAAGAAAGAAAAAAACACCCTGTATATTGGTGCATGGGAATTGCCAGTGGCATCTTCAGACAGCTTTTCTTGTTACGGCCTTGCGCAACACAATCGAGCAGCAACACCTCCCTTCAAACAGGAAGCCGACAACACTTATTGTACTGTTATGCACATTCAAAACAATTAGGTTTTATGATATGAGACAGACTCATTAGAATCATGCAGACCTTTGGCAACACTAATTTAGCTCTAAAAGACAACACCTGCCAAATATCATAGCAGTGTCTTACATTGTTGAACCAAAGAATGAAACTTAGTGGAGTAAGGTTCAGTGGGCAAGCAACTAAAATAAAGAAATAACAATAAACATATGAGCACATTCCAGTAAAGTGCACGCAATCATTCAACCTATTCTTGCCGTCTAACCTCAGCTGGCCAATCGATTGCTTTATTGATTTGAAACTTCCCTGACTTTGATGGACCTTATACTATGCATTGTATTCAATTAACTAATAAAGATATTATTCATTCATTATAATGTGTCTGTATGCTTCATAATTAGGGCTCAGTGTTTTCGGATAAACGAAAAACACCCGCCGGTAAACTTTTTGTCAATTCGGATTTATCCGATAAACTCCGAATTCTTATGTGCCCATGCCAGCCCCAGCCCCAGCCCCCAGCCCGCCAGCCAGCCAGCCAGCCAGCCAGCCAGCCAGCCAGCCAGCCCCCAGCCCCCAGCCCCCAGCCCGCCTCCGCCCCCCCAGCCCCCTCCCTCCCTGCCCTCCCTCCCTCGCTCCCGCCCCCCTCCCCCCCCCCCCAAGAAAAAAAAACCCTTTTTTTTGTTACAATTTGAGCAGCACATTATAATTATCTTTCAAGTCTCGGACCGTTGTCAAAAGGGGGTCTTACGGCTTCTCTCGTCAAGGTTGGTTCAGATAAACAGGTCATCGTACCATTCGTGTCACGACAAAAGCCACTCTTTTGGTTTCCAGTTTGGGCCATGGGATTTGGGATTTAGAGAAAGGAGAGGGTATGTTTCTGGGGGTAAAGTAAAAGCTATGGACCATAGAGATTGTATAAAACAGGGATGTGGGGTAGTTGAAACTTCTGTATTGCATCCTTAACCACTCCACCTCGCGCGGGCACGGGATAGATTGATGGGATGACTACGAGCTTCCTTGCGGCTACCTCCGGCAGTTTATTGATTTTGAGGTATCGGCGTTTATCGAAGCCACACTTGTGTGCGACTTTTGTCGTGGGACAAATTAGTATTGCCAATGACACCAACGACAAATGCAACTGGAGAAATCTTAATTGATACAAGCGCGTTTTATTTTTTTATCTGGCATACGTTTGCATCCGGTTATTACTTATTATTTTTAATAGGAAACACTGCGAAATTAATCTCCGAATTTTGGATAATTGTGGATTTACGAAAAATAAACTCCGATAAACACCGAATTTTTGCTAGAAAATAAACTCCAAAAAACACCCTCCGAATTTCACGAAAAATAAACTCCGAACACACAGAGCCCTATTTATAATGCATGTTCTCACCCTCGCATAAAATGTCCGGGAAAAAGGCCGAAAGGGCCTCGAGTAAATTATTTTTAAAACATGCTGCAAGTGCACTTCCACGAACTTAGATTATGCAACACACAGCTTGCAAGCAGCAGAGCACCATCAATGGCAGCACTGTGTAATGCAAATGCGACAATCGAAAGGAATATACCAGCATTCCAAACTTGCCAGTTATGACACTACCGAGTGTAAATAAGTATGGTGCTGTCGGTCGTCGGTTCTCTGGAACTCGAGCAGGCTGCAAGTTTCGTCCGTTTTAAGCTAACTGTTGCTTTTCCCGACTTGAGAGATTGCCCGCACGCTCCAGATGCGCAGTAGCCGAGGCGTTTATGGAAGCAGCTACTTTAACGGTAGCGAGTCCCCGGTAGAAAATTATTCACCCAAGGGGCACCCCGCCCACTTGCATAATGCAGGAGTACATCTCCATGGCGTTCCAAACTCACTTTCAGTGTTTATTGGCAGCCAGTGGAAAAATATTAAGTTCGGGTGGAAAAGGGGATGAAAGAATATACTAAAAATAAATCTAATTCCACTAAAAAATCAAGAGCAAGAAAAATAAAAAAGTTGAATGTGATTAGTTTAAAATGAATCCTACCAGCCTAATTGAAAATTTAGTCATCCACATTTTTTTTTAGCTATGAGCACAGGCTATGTCCTTGACAAGTCTGTTGTATCAATTATTACTGCAGAAGCCTTTGTTTACAATCGTAATAAAAATTAAAAAGTATTTCCTAAGTCTGTTGTTGCAGAAGCTTTTGTTTACAATCTTAATAAAAATTACAAAGTATTTCCTAAGTCGGTTGTATCAATTATTACTGCAGAAGATTTTGTTTACAATCGTAACAAAAATTAAAAAGTATTTCCGAATCCTTACATTAAAGTTTCTCTCGCAAAAATTATAAATGCTAATGTGTAAACATGGTGTAGATCACTTCATTCAAGCACCGGAGGCTTCACCTGTGTGAACACTCTTTCTTGCTGCATAAAAAACACACCTAAAAAACAAAATATGGCAAAAAAGAAAAAAAATTCATCTTTTCATATGAAAACAGGAACAGGAACAAATAGAACCGAATTTGGGTTTCAATAACATCATAACAAAGCAAGCTTAGAATAAAGAATATTTCGCAATTGTTCTTGCAATCTCACGCACTGACTTGCCTTAAAATACAGGAAAGCGCCCAGCCCACTTTCACTGGAAACTGGGCTAATCTAGACATGGGCACTTGTCCAGTAAAATCAGGCACTTAACATATAATTTGCAGAATTCTAAAGTTTGGAAAATGTTAACAGTGGGCGCTTGAACGAAGTGGGTGCTTCCGCTGTATTTTACGGTATCTCTCGCAATTTTTATCGAAGTCTCCCCGCCAAAACCGAAAATGAGTGAATATGATAATGCCGTTGGAAGAACAAACTAGTGAAACTTGTCGTATAAAGAAGGAAAGCAACAGAGGCAGTTTACCAGAAAAAGTAAAATGAGCACGAACGTGAGACGAGAGAACCAATTTCCACCTAGGCCCGTCACGATATGCATGGTGCCTTACCATCCCAGCCACCGTCAATCAAAAGGGTTTTGAAAAGTGCTACTGCGACTCTGCCAGCTGCTTGAAACCAAAAACTAGCTGATGTTCGACCGATCACTTTAACATTCCTCAAAGGCGGCCAGTCTCCTATTGGACACCTCACGTATGAAGTCATCTGACCACACAGACTATATTCAGACAAAAAAATAACATCCCCGTGCCGCTACACATCTGAGCCTTTAGTCTAGTAATCCGTAGAATCCAAAAAGTCTGACTTGTTTGCTTTCAATCTTGTTTGTAAATCAAAAATCGACAGATTGAAAACTTCCAAATAAGTACAAACAACCTCAATAATTGCAAAAAGACTTCCTCGAAGACATTAATTTTAGCACAATTTCTCCCCGAAAACAATGTGAAGATGCGGGTTTCTTTAAAAAAAAAAAAACTTACAAATACTAAAAAAAAATGAATACGTTAACAACATAAGTAAAAAGGCTGGCTATCTGAACCGCCTTTCTGTTGAGGCGCCGTGTGGGCTGAACGTAAAGAAATCTGCATTCCTTGGGAGCAACAGTGTGCCAGCCCCACAGCCGCCGACTAACGAGTCGTGAGCCGGATGCGAACAAAAGGAACGACGACAGCCGCCAGTTCGATCCTTGTCAGGCTCGTCACCCGGCCGGCTCACAAAGAGGGGGAGAGAAAAATACAGGCAAGAAGCCAGAGTGTGGCCCACCTCTTCCCAGAAACAGGAGGACACGGCATTCTCACAAACGCCGCCTTTGAAATGTGCGAGAAAACATTTTCACCATTCGTGCATCATACTGGAATGGTTTAAATAACTGCTAGGGGCAAGGTAAAAAGGTTTAAAGCAGAGCATCACCAAAAACATCCGTGAAAACTGTTTCCAACATTGGTCAAGCTATCGCACCAGTGTTACATACTTGTGTGCAAAGAAACTGCCCATGGTTAAAACGCTAACTGCGTGGCTCACCTAAATTTTAATGAAAAAGAAGGGTCTGGCTGCCAAAGTCACTAACAACAAACACTGAATTCCACCTCTAACTTCAAATGTGTGACATCTTGAGCTAACTCTTACTCGTCGAGACACTTCTATACCTTATTTTTGCACCCCCCGATACTTATTTTTCTATTTACTCTGTATTAAGTATTTTTCTGCAAGTACATTCAGATTAGACTACAGTGCAACCCACTTATAACGATAATGAGAAACCCCAAAATTTCAATCGTTATAACCGATTATCGTTGTATCTGGACTAGAAACTGATTATTTCCAGTCTAGAAACTCTAGAAACTGATCGTTATAAGTGGTACATCGTTATATGTGGTATCGTTATAAGTGGATTGCACTGTATAAATATGGATGACTTGGTTCCTAACTACAACGAAAAAGAAAGCTAGAACAGCACTAAAAGGCAAATAACACAAGTTAGAGAATGAAACAAATGCCACGGAATAAAAACTACAACAGCACCAAACAAGCCCTTGCTTTGTGCTGTTCGCAACATAAATCTGTGAACTCGGCTTTCTGTGGCAACAACCTTCCCTCCAAACCCTATCCGCGTCTTTTTTTGTCATGGGTTGCATGCATTTCTTTTTATTTCGTTGTCACTGTTTTTTTTTAAGCTGGAGTTTATGGATCTAGTCCTCGAGGTCCAGGCATCACAGGTAATCGATTCAGCACGATAAACGACCCGAAATACTCCGAAGATGCTAAAACACCTCAAATTCCTCTCGTGCCGAGGCAAGCTCCTGAAAAACTGTACGAGCAACCAGGTATCTACTGGGCCGACCATTGGCTAGATGCTCCGCTGTGCCAGTGTACCAGTGGTCGACGCATCATAAATAGGGCGCTTGGCTTCAACGGGGAGAGAAGAAACGTAAGCTGCTTAGGGGCTTAGGTTGTCACTTTGTGTTGACAGCTGCTTAGGGTTCCTTCAATTTCAAACACATTTGCAGGTCACAGTTCTTAGGCACCTTTTTTCTGGACGTAAGCAAAAACAATGTAAACAATATGAAAAGAGCAAAGGTCAGCTTCAACCAATTAAACGTCTCCCCTGCTTGGCAATAATCCTCATTCGACGCAGATTAGCATCAGGAGCGGGCTTCGCCGCAAAACGAATGACAGACGGTGTGAGCAACCAGGAACACTTTCACGCAGGCTGCTGCCATTGCGAGAGCGAGAAACATTCCTGCTGCCCATAGCGTAACAATGGAGAAAGAAGCAGGTCAGGTGTAAAACACGCCAAACGCCCAGGCAAAAAAAAAAGAAAGACAGCGTTGGGGGAGAGGGGGGCGAGGGGAGAGAGAGAGAGAGAGAGAGGGAGGTAGAAACAAGCAAAACGGTTTTACTCCATTTGGCGAAACAGGCAGACGGGCGTCTGTTGACATGCTTTTGCGGCACGAGGTCTGCCGAGTGGCGCACGGACGCGGTCTTTTCTTCGACGCACGCTTTCGTCACACTGGGATCTGACTCACGTCGAAAGGAAGCCCATATCCTCGTGTTGTGCGCCGTCGCATGACGCAGTGAGGAGGGTGGTGCCGCTCGCCCCGATCGAGTCAGTAAATCTCTCGTTTCTGCTCGCTCAAAGAAAAAAAAGCGTAATCTGCGCGGACAACACTCCCGAAACGGTACAGGAGAGGGGGGCTTCAGATTTCGACGAGAAATCGGCAGCATTACGCACGCCTGAGACCGTTTCCGCGTCTCGGCTCGCGAGTCCTTGAAGAGCTCCTCGCGCTAATCACTGCGCGCATTCAAAAGTCATGGCAACTAATTGGTCCCCAAGGAATCTGGCGCCCGTTGATCGGGCCAGCGCGTTTGAGGGCACCGAGTGAACCCCTCAGAGAGGCAGGTAGAGCGAATCGGCGGTCCGCAACGCAACGTCGCTTTCCCAGCCGCTGACAGAAGCGTCGTTCACGGCGACAGCTAGGACATGATGAAGTGCCTGTAGACTCTTCGATAAGGAGCACACCGAAACACGGCGCCGAGCAGTATGGCCAAAGCGCGAGCGGCAAGATAAAAATAAAACTGTCCAGGGTTCAATGCAGCAGGACGTGCTCGCTGCGTGCACCCCCGACGTGCTCGCCGACGCTTCTCGGCCCCGAAAACGAGGAAGGGACGCGCTCGGCGAGTTCCACGCTAAGATAATTGTTCCCGGAGTGCCAGTTCAATGAACCAGCGACGTTCGAGCCGTCGCAACTTTGCCCGCAAGCGTCAGGGAACCAGAAAGAACTTTGTTCGCCAGCGCAAATTTTTTTGACAAAACGGTCCCGCCGGGTTAGCAGCGGTTGCGGGGAGGTGCTCGAAAATCTACTCACCGCTGTCTCCGATAATTAGTAATTTAAATAAATGGTCGTACTCCCTAGACATTACTAACACTGGGGCGTTTGAAAGCTTTAAAAAAACTATTTCATAAACCAAGCTGCTTCACGGACCAAATGGGCGTACAAGAGAGCCAGCGTTACTCCCCGATAGTGTCGGAAGGAGGCGCCACCGTCGCTTCCGGCTATTGACTCCGTAAGTGTGACGTCATGGGTCCAAACAAACCGTTGCTAGGGTCGTTGTTATGGACGAATACATGTGGCTCGGTTTCGCTACGAAAACCCGACCATTCAAAAATCAGGAGTAGGATTTAAACTTCTAAAAATCACAGATATAGAAAGCTTGAATGTCATATATGTTTCGACAGAAGTGTGCCGGTAATCGCTCGTTTCTGAAATATTTACGACTGCAACTTCCGGTCCTCAAGATGCCTGCAGCAGACGACGAATGCAAGAAGTATGCCGTCTGCCGCACGCCGGCCGTCCAAGTGGGGCCGTCGTTTGCATCATGTGAATAAAGACGATATTCTGACATCGCATTTGTTTGAAATATAATGAGTTTCATACACTTTTAAGATTTCATAGTGGGGTGCGATGCAAAATATGGTTTATCGAAAGTCCGGGCGTCGATCGAGATGATAGTCTGCTAAAAGATCGCATTGTACCCGCGAGAAAAGCACTTCAGGCGAGCGGTTGAGATCCCAAATTTTGTTTGCGGACTCGCGCTATGCGAGGGTGCTTCGTATACCTGGTTGTAATCATCGCGTGGAGAGAGATTCTTGCAGTTTCTTCAGATTTCCGCAAGACCCCAAAGCGCGAAAGAACAGGATTAAAAACATAAGGTGAGTCTAATACAGACTGTACTCGCATCGCGGGTTCGATGAAGATCTTCACCAAAAGAGCACATCCACGGAATTTGATGTATACGGTATACCAAGGGGGAAAAAAAAAGCAAACTACTGCGAAATCGCGATAGACATGCAATTCTTTAATAACCTGACAACCACAATAATAAAATAATAATAACAAACGACTTACCTCGACGGCGTACGATTTGTTTCTCATGGTGGCCTGCACCACGC
The DNA here is from genome assembly GCA_037355805.1 of Ixodes ricinus. Lineage (NCBI taxonomy): Eukaryota > Metazoa > Arthropoda > Arachnida > Ixodida > Ixodidae > Ixodes > Ixodes ricinus. Next base: position 46,666 of record JAZHYW010033689.1, read on the forward strand.
CGGTAATGCACTTCGGGTCGTCGTCGTAACTGATCTGCGTGACGTGGTTTGATTTTACTGCATTTTCACCCCTCGTAACTAAGCTGGGTTGTTCACAGGAAAAAAAACGCACATTGCGGAGGCCTCTACGGCCACGGCAATCCACTTGTTTTTGTCGCTTGTTTACCGACGCATTTCAATGAAGACGCCCGCTGCAACAGAGGCCAGCAAATCTATCGTGTCGTCTGCTACCAAAGCAAAGCGGAGTGTAAGACTTCAGAAATGGCTTTCATCGTTGCAATATGACACTGAGACGACAAGAACATCTTCATAATTAGATATCAAGAAGTTAGGTTGCTTACAAAAAATTATTTACTTACTTGTAAGCAAAAATCTATTGACGGGCTCGGAAATTTCCGGTCGGACTCCAGGAAAATCAATGGGCATCGGCATCACCCTTTTGTGGTTTGGTTTGTTTTTTGTAGTGAGAGAGGTGGGGGTGAAGTTCGTGAAATTTGTAGTTTTGTTTGCCCGGTTCCACAAACAGTTATCCTGGATAGTTACAAAAGTGCAGAGGGTAAGCAAAACAACACAAAAAATATACTTTTGGTTTTTAATTTCTAGGGTAGGTGGTGCAAGCTACCAACCGATATAAAGTGTACAGCCATTAGCATCTATCCATTCGTTTCATCAGTTTCGCGAGTTTCGCAATGTGATTTAACCGATTTAACTTTGATGTGTGTACGAGGTTTGTGGTGACGTGAACTTTTATTTTCTCGCTGTGAGTTCTCCCGAATCATATGGAAACTAACACGTGGGTTCCCGTGGGCGCTTCGAAGCCGATCGCTAGCAGAGAGTGTTTTCAGACTGCGTTGAGGGTCTGGATCGACAAACCACACACCATCAACCGGCGCTTGGCGGGTGTCAAACCTCGGTCCGAACGTCGCTTGCCTCCCGGTGGAAGCGTGCCTGACGAAGATGACTCGTTTGTCAGACGTCTGAATGCGGTTGACTTGGACGCCCTGCCTTCCTTCCTCGCTGACAATACAGTCCCGGCCGAGCGCTCCTGGAAGGAAGGCGTGCAAGTGGCGGGGTTCGTCCTGGAGCGGGACCTACTGCCCAAGCAGATCGACAAGTTCGGGCCCACGAGAGAAGTCGTCGCTGTGTTCGACGACTGCGCAGTGTTTCGCAACGTGTCTGGAGCTTCCGCGATTTCACCCAGTGTCACGTACAGGTTGCGTCTGAGCCCGGACAATAGGTAGGAATTGCGACGAGGTGGAGTGGAGTGGCTTTCCTCAACGGTGTGGTACAGCCCATCTAAATTAATGGGAATTTCTAAAATGTTTCTCTAGAAAACTTCGTGAATTTATTGCAACTTGTCTAAGCTGCAGGTTACTCTAGACTTTCTCTAGTTACAGCAACAGATTACTATAGCTATAGTTACTTTACAGCTGTTTCATGTTTATGAGAAAACTGTTCTTTGGCTGAGGAACCTCGTGGAGCAGACAGCTAAACGGTGATTGACCTAAATGTTCCTTTATACAGACAACGCCTGCCTAATTTCTGGCTTCCCCATGCTTTGGTGCCGTTGCACCTGCTTCACATAATCACGTAGGTTGCAATAGCAGCAGTGTGCAGTAGACAAGCATCATCTTTGTTGTATGGGGAGGTGGCACCTCTCCATACAATGAAGATGATGCTTGTCCGCTGCGCACTGCTACTATTGCAACGTACGTGATTCCAACACTTTCGGAGCGCATATTTCATGGCAGGTTAGCAGGAACATATGTAGTTTCAACGAGTGAATGAATGTATTGGACGGTAGGCTTGACACAACACAAGTTACAGGCCAGACGGACGAGCAGGTAAATCGTCACAATGTCAAAACGAGTTTTTATTGCTGAGGTCAAGGACCAGGCAGAGACCAGAAGGTGAAGAGGAATGGCAACGGCCAGGGTCTTCTTGGGTTACAACAGCTACAAAGTCCCCTGAGCAGTATGGAAGGTGTTAGCTGTGCCGGGGCTCACATTTGGTAATGACGTACTGTGCCCGTCATCAGGCACCTGTCACAACCCTGAAGTGCGTGAAAGAGGGCAGGTCAGCCTGTCAAGCAGTACTGAAAGAGGCCCTGGAAAGTATACATGGGCTGATCCAGCTTTAACGATTGGGAGGTCTAAACCAACCTGGGCTTTGAGTGAAGCAGCAGGATGCTTAGGCTTTACTCAAGCATACGGTAAGAAAGGCTTCCCTAAACATGCCTCCCTTAATGACCATCGCCTGAAGGTGCTTACTGCATACTCTTGACTGGCAGGAGGTTGAATTTGGGATGTAGTCTTTCCTCAAACTGAGCTTCAGTCACTTTTCATGGTCCCGGGCTTGGGGTCTCGGGAGATGACAGCCCTGGCACCTTCATTGGCTTAAAGGGGCCGTGCAACAATGTTTGGACTTCGGTCAAATAATTGTGGTAGCTGTTCCCTGTCACGTCTAAATTAAAGAACTGAATACACAAAAATTTTGCCTACGCTTTTTAGTTCTTTAGAAAAAAAAAAGTCAAACGTTCACGTTTTGGGCACCTCCAAACCACCCTCAACTCGTACACCGTCTTCCGAGTCACGTGCGCAGTGACGCGCAATGGGGGTGGGAAAGGACCGGTTAGGTTCTCTTTCAAAATCTCCAGCACGCGCAGCTTCTGCTTGTGATTCACATGGCGACCTTGAAGGTTGGTCTGAGCGATGTAGAGAAGGGAGAGGGAGTGGGGAGGGAGTGTTGAGAGAGCAAAGAGCTTGCCTTTCCATAAAGGAAGTTCGTCTGACGTAGTAGCACAACAGGGTGAGGCTGAAGGAAGGAATAGTTCATTTCACCTCAGGCAGATGGCACCACTAAAACTGAATATACGTAGTACAACTTTGTCGATGACATGTTTTTTGACATATTTACTCATGTTGAAACGACACTATCAAATATGACATTAGATTGAGCCCATAATGGCACATTTTGCCAACATATTACATTATACCAGGGTGCCGAATCGAACCGAACCGAAAACCGGAATCGAACCGGTATTTTTTTCTGGAACTGAACCCGAACCCAACCGTTATATTGTTATCGCGATAAACCTCGAACCAGAACTGAACCGGAAAAATAAATAATGGTTATCGGCTCATATCAAACGACAGCCCGGCCACGCGCTGTTGACAATGAATGTGCTATCAGTGCCATTTGTTTTTTAAGTGCCGTCAACTGACACACACCTCGCTATATATTTTTCTCCACTCAGTCTTAGAATATAAACGCTGCATCCATGAATCTTGACAAATGCTGCATCTATGAATCTTGACATAGGAACCAGTACTACGCTGGCTGCGCTTGCAAGAAAAAAAATTTAAAACAGTAAAGCAAAAAAAATCGCTACACGGGATTTTATTTTTCCTACAATCTAGTGCTGCTGTGGGCTCATTTCATAACACGTTTCTAGAACGCCGAGTTCTTAAGCTTGCTTCCATCGGAATGAGAAAAGAAAAGGCTGTGGAGTTTGATAATGTTTGAGGGAGAGAAAGAAATTTTATTTACAGTTGAAATGAGCATTCATGAATTATATCTGCTCTTCGCTGCCCCAACCACCGGTCAGAGTATATCGAGCTATGAAGTGTCAAGATTTACATGCCGTATTTTTTCGTACCGGAAACTCGATAAATGCGGGGAAAAAACAGGGATACAAACCCTAGTCGCTCGCGGAGAAGCGAAGCTGCGCGCACTTTCGAATTTGACAAAGGATCTGCCGAGCTTCTGTTGCTTCCGTCGCCTGCCCAGCGTAGTCATGGGACTCAAGCGGGCGCGTGCGCTCAAACTAACGCTCAGCAGACGCTGGAGTTAGCGCCCGTGACAGACAGCCCTGTCATCAGACAGTCGTTGTTTGCCGCTTGCATTGGCTACAGGCTTTTATAAACGTTATGCTCTACTAGTTTCGACGATGTATCCCGTTTCGTATGTGCTGATTTCAGATGTTTTATTTGTAATTTATTTTGCTGCTGACCGCGAGATATTCTTGTCCTTTTGCTATTACGCAACGGAATTGCGATATTTCAAAAGAAAGAGGCTGTTTCTTCGTTCCTTTTGGTAAGATAAACAATGTAAAAATCAAGAACTGCAAATTCTTTCAAGGTAATATTAGTACATCGCCTCTTTAAGTGCAGCCTACAGCTACCACACCATGCCCAAAACTGCACCAAGAATGCAAGAACGCACGGGAAAGGTTTAATCACGTAGTTTACACTTTTCTGTCTTTTATGGAGAAAGTGGCGCACCCTTGTGGTGATCGCTGGAAACCGGCGATTGGGCAGGCATTATCAGTATGCAGGGGGCGTTTATCAGTATTTGGTTTTAAGTTTAGTAATTATGATACTTTTCCTCGAGGTACTCCGTAGACTGCAGCAATTGCTCGTCCAATAGATGTGCTTCGGGCCTCAAAATTACAAATGTTCCTTCTGCAGTGATGGAAGTGCTGCACCAAATTGCACCATGAACGAAAGGCTGCTACATCTTGCACCAAGGTGCCTTTTTGTGCCCTCACCGAGATGAGCTGAAGCAAAACGAAATAAATTTTGTTTTATATTATTGGTTGACAATAATATTCAGAGAAGTAGGCCGAAAAGAAAATGGTGCAAATATGTATTTCATAGCGTCTCTACTCACCATATAGTTTGTTTCATTTAGGTCAGAGCAGAGCACTATATAGCTCTTACAGAATAGAGTAATGCAATCCTTAGATCTGCATGTTTTACCGACAACATGGCCGACAGAGCAGCTTAGCGCGAATCATGTGGTACTCCGGGTTTTAGGAGGCGGCCTGCCCTATGGGAGAACACATGGAAAACGACGCAACACGCCTTATTAAAAAATAAATGCCGAGTTCACACTTTTCGGAACTACTCTATCGTGAAGTTGGTAAAGCAATAAACACTTTATCAAAGATTTCATAATATTGGATACGTGTGAAAATTTGGAGAGGGCAACTTCCAAGGCAAGGGCGTTTGAAGCAGACAATTCTTTTACGCAGCGGAGATAGACTTTGGGTTGGCCGGAGCAGGTCACGTGAATGGTGTGACGTTTTTTCTCGCATTTTCCGAACAACGTTGAGAGTTCATCTATGCACATAGCTTTCTTGTTTTCTTTATAGCTGCTTCCGAGCGATCATCCTCCACTGCGCCGCGTTGTTTGCTGCATAATGCCGCTCCAGCAATTTTTTTTAAATTTATGTTCTTACGTGGCACAGGACTTAGCACAAATTATTGTAAAAATTTACCTTTATTATTGTCAAAACTATTGTCGTTCCATACATCCCCAAAATATTGAAGAAACGGCGATTTTCTCACGTTCCCATGCATTTGTGACCGGAGTTGGAACCTCCGGGCGTTTGCCGCTAGTCGCCGAGAGATGGCATTCTAGATTGCGCTACTCTTAAACAGAGAAAACATTGCAAAATAGTAGGATGGCGACTACTATAATAAGACGGAACCAGGGTATTGTACTCCTCGTGAGATCACTTGATTGTCATGTCAGCCGCATGCCTCCGTGCCGCCTCTTACCAGAGCGCACGCGTCGAGCTTCGCCGCTTTGCACCGGAGTGCTAGAAGCGGTGGCTGACATGGGTGAGCACCTGGGTTAGCGCGATAGGCTCGGAAATTACGCAGGTCTGCTTTCTTTGGTCTTGATTGTAGGTTGATCTATAATTTTAAAAAACTGTGCCGAGAAAGAAAAAAGAAGACACCTAAGCACTTCTTATAAGTTGTGAATACGAGAGCATGAATGTCGTTCTTCCCCTCCCTTAGGTCGTCTGCGGCGTACTAGCGTGGACGGCCACGTTTTGCTAATGCCGAGGTTGCGGCCAACGGCCGAGCGCGCGCTCTCGTGAAGTGGCCGTGCCGCACTGAGCTCGGCCGTGCAGCCATTCCAGAGTCTACTTGTGCGGGCTTTGGTGCTGGCACGCTCCCTACCGGCGGCCGGGCCGTGGCACCGCCATGCAGAGGGCTACCCTGGTGGCGTTCGTTAAAACTATGCCGCGGAGAGCCAATGGGAGCCTATCCATCTGATCGCTGCTACTGACGACAGGCTTCACTCCATTGGGACAGGGGAGTTTAGGTGCCGCTTGGCACGGCTTCAAAAGCTGATAACGCCGGTTCGCTCCTTGGGACAGTTAATGCTTTCGTATTAAAAAGAGAGTTTATGTTTAAATAATTACGGTAGTCAAAGAAAATATCGTAGGGGTGCAGGTGAGCTGGTGATTATTAACCATGTTGAATTAACCTGAGACTGGGGTAGAGAGGAAACATCTAAACGTAGAAGAGACAGAAAATAGGCAGGATGACGTCTCAAACTCGGCTAACTCGTTTATTTAGTCCACCTCCTTATATAGTCTCAATCTCAAGGTCATCACCACCACAGAAGGACGAAGTCTATACAGTTCAAGCGCCACAGTCTCCATCACACAATATATGAAAACTGAAAGTGTTTTACGGCCACCCTATAGATGGCACCTGCGTGTTTTCTTGCCGTAAGAGAAGTGGTTTTAAGGTACACTGTCGTAAGCAGTCGCAAGTGCGTGAATTCGCTCGGTTCCCATGTGTCCTTGCAGGATCCACCTGGAGCTGTTCAGGCCCCAAAAGCGCCGACGTGGACGACAGCGGGGTGACCTGGCTGCGGGAGCACGTCCTTCCCAAGGTTGCCCGGTGGGCCTCCAGCGAACCCATCAACTCCAAGCAGGTACTGGTGCCATCGCTGAACCAGGTTTGCATCGAACGGTACAATGCCATCTACTTCAACCTCAAGAAGAAGCATGGGAAGCACCTCTGTAAAGTGAGTCCTTGCATTTTGTTCTTTACCCTACTTTGTATTTGAAGAACATTCAGTGGGATACCAAGTTGACATTACCAAACCTCATATTATGGCTGGTTCACACACTTGCGACTGACCAAACGCCTTAAAACCTCTTGAGATCTCTAGCAATGAGAGCAGAGCCGTATATGTAGAGAGTTCGGTCATTAAAAGAATAGGGCAGAAAAGGGGGCACGTCATTGGCCGAAATTGTTTCAGTGACCTTGGGTGCGTTGATTGACGGTTCTTGTGACCAGCCGCTAGCTTGAACATTCCCCTAGTGGTGGCAATGAGCTTCATTTATATCATCCAACCACAATTTCTAGGTAAGGATGTATTCAAGGATCATTTCAGCGCGCTAGAGTTGAAATTTGTGACCCTTCGTAACTGCAAGGGCAACGCACGTGACGTTGTCGTCGTGGCGACATTCAGGATGCGCTCTATCTCTTTTGACTGCAGCTGCAGCCACGACCGAGTGGACGGTGAAAACTGCAGACATTGCTCCGTAGGAATTGTGACCCTAACTCCAAATGCGCATCCCATGTTTGCAGTTTCACCTCATGTTTCAGGGAACTTTTCTCATCAATGTAACCTACCGTATATACGCGTGTATTGCCCGCAGGTATTTTTTTATGATTTCGGGCGATTACTAGGGGTGCGGCCATTACGCGGAGAACAATGAAAAAGTTTTTGGGAAGTAAATTTTGTTTCGCCAAAAGCTGCAGTACTTGCCCTGCATTAAATGGAAGTACTCCCACGCCTTGGTAGAACAAGAAAGCATTTCTGGGTATTGCATGGACAGGCGTGCAAAGCCCTTTCCACTCGTCCGTCACTCATCTTCGGAACTTGTCTTGGCGTCCGGTGTCCCGGCGTCGTCGACACCCAACTTTCACCCGGCTGCTCTTTTGCTGTTGTCTTGAGCAAAGGCAATAACTTTGAGTTTAAAGGCGGCCGTGTAACTCGTGTACTTCCCCATCCAGAAGCCTGAAGTGGGTGACAGCGGGAAACCGGGGGTACTCGCGAACACAAAGAGATGCACTGCGTCTGGTTCGAGATTGTTTGACATAAAGCGAGAGGCGCAAACAGACAGGAGAGAGTGCCTCAATTTTGTTGGCTGCCGTAGCCGGGTGGGCGCCATATGCCGGCAGTACGTGAAAAAAAAAAAAAAAAAGGTCGGGCCTATGATTCTTAAATATGATAGGTGCGTTTATCCTGGTTAAATTTAGGTGTGTGTTTCGGCTTTTTCTATCTAAAGCTAGCATTACGCGCGTATATACGGTATTCTGACTCAGTAAACACACTCGGCACCTTGAAATTTCCTATTTCCATCAATCTCTTACAATTGTTCATTATGTATACTTTTAGCCTCATCCAGAAACAAAAAAGATACCTGCGCTGCGGTGCAACACATTGGCGCCGTCTATTGGGTGGAACACTTTGCATTTCTGGTATCCATCCAATTTTTTGTTGTGCATTATTCTCTCTTTTTTTTGGCTCGAGAGGTTTTCCAGAATGTTATAAACAACCATTTCTCATTTGATCTTGTAAATACTGCAAAAGCATTGCTCTAATAAAATGCAGCTCCAGGACCACCTTGTAGACAACCCCAGTATGCCTGTGTGGTTTTATGTCATAGGAGATTACAAGAACTTGGTCCTAAGGAACCCAAGTGGGTGAAGTGGCCTTCACGCTATTACTCAACAGTAATACCTCGTTAACCTCGAACACGGCTATCTCGGAAATAATGGTTAAGTCGTAAAATTTCCTTGTCATGGAATGAGCTCCCATAGACACAATGCATTTTGCCCTTTCGAAGGTTTTCAGGACGGACTTCGGATATCTCGAAATCTCGTCAGCGAAAATCGCAAAAAAACCCCACAAAAAACAATAAAAACTGACCAAAAAATGTGCATGCGCAAAAAAAAGTTGCGGTGGCTTGGCTCGGCTATGCCAGGATATACGTAGCGTGAGCTTATGCGCACAAAATGAGAGGCGCTATCAAGCAGCTCCGGTGCAGCGTCAGACTTGGCTACTGCGCAACGGAGGCACACAGCTGTGCACGCGGCGGCGCCAGTGCGTCTGCCGCGGCTATGACGTCACTCCTCTGGAATGCGAAGACCGGCGAGGCGCGCGCGGTGGCGGTAGAGCCCACGGCGGCGGCGGCTCCGGCACGCCAGCTGTGCGCCGTGTGACGTCACTGCTCCTCGCGCTTGCGCAGATTGGCGAGGCGCGCGCGGTGGCAGCGGAGCCCACGGCGGCGGCGGCTCCGGCCCGCCAGCTGTGTGCCGTGTGACGTCACTGCTCCTCGCGCTTGCGCAGATTGGCGAGGCGCGCGCGGTGGCAGCGGAGCCCGCGGCGACGGCGGCTCCGCCCCGCCAGCTGTGCGCCGTGTGACGTCACTGCTCCTCGCGCTTGCGCAGCACGGAGTACGGCTCATTATGAGAGCCACGCGAAACTGCTCAACCTCGGCCAGTGTAGCTAACGCTACAAAAAGAAAAAAGAAAGAAAACGCGCAAGCGCTAGAAAACAAACACAAAAGGTAACCGCGGGTTGCGGTGTATGGAGGCGCGGAGAAAATGCACAACGGAACTCTGTCTTTTTTTTTTTAATTTTTTTGTTTGTTTTGTTTTTACGATTTCTATTTGGACAAGCTAATCGCAAGCCGAGATGCTTGGCGTTCGGTGCCCCTTTCCCTCAAGCGTTTTGTTCCTCTCTGCCTTTCGTTTTCTCTTTGCTTCTGGGTTCTTTCGTTCCCTTCCCGGTCGGTCGTTGTCAGTCTCGTGTTTCCCTGAGGCGTCTCGTCCGTTTCGAGTGTCGTTACTCTTTGTTGTTGTCCGCCATTTTTTTTTTCTTTTTTTGTGTGCGTTTCGGTCTGTTTTGCGGTGCTATGCGAGCGAGGGTCAAGTTAGGTCAACTGTTCATTTCGGTCATCGGTTGTGAATTCTGACGCTGTTGGCACGTGGCTCGATTGACCAAGAAGGCGCAGCCCAAACAGTGCAAATCATTGACGCTTGAGAGGAAAGTTGCTCTCATCAGAGAAGTTGATGTTGCCGCAATCGTTAGAAGTTTTATTTAAAACATCGCGCGGTGATCGGACGTAAAAAATTTCGGTACTTTGTTTATCTCGAAATACCGCTTATATCGAATTTTTCCCCGGTTTTTATGACTTCTGAGTTAACGAGGTATTACTGTATCTAGCGAGGTAGTTGCCACGTTGCGGTATTTGAGAACACCCTTCCCAGTGACAGTAGGCATAGGTGGCCCGGCGCGACGGACTGTTGTCTGCTCTTGCTTTCCAAACCAGCATCTTGTCGGCGGCGAAAACACACAAAATTTTTCAAAGATATTTTGGGTTTGCACGTCCAAACTGGGCCTTGCCGATGCAATAAGCCTGCGCTCATTTCCCAAAAGCAAAGTTACGCTAAACGGTCGGAGAGATTTGCTACGAGCGCGTATGCGTCTGCTAGATGGTGAGTCTTTACGCAGCACATGGTGTGACCTTCGATCAAAAGGGTGTTTTTTTCTTTTTGCACACGGTACTGTCTCAACAGCGGTTGTAACCCGAGTTTGCCAGAAACGCCAGACCAGTCAGTACAGTTGCGTGCCGGAGGTTCGCTTCTTACAAAAATGCGAAGGATAGGGTGTTTTGGTTGAGTGTGAATAAAAGTGCCGTTTGGGCCAGGCATAAAGATTAATGTGCGCCTTCTCAATCCTGCTCAGATCTGGCCAGAGACCACGGACCCTCTGAAGTTTGTATATGAGGACATCTCCATTGCCAGCTATCTTCTGGTGAGTGCTACGTCGCTCCTAGAGGGTGTAGAGCGGCGGTAAGCGTTTGGGGGGTTTTGTGCCAAAACAAAAAAGCGCTAAAATAAAAAATAAAACCTTTGTATGCCATTGCACAAGACATCAGATGCTGAATGCATTGGGGTCTCTGACCGGCCTTTGAGTGGGTCAGGGGGTCTGTGATGGCCAAAAGTTTGAGAACTGCCGGTGTAGAGGCTAAAGGTTGGTTCAGACACGACTGCTTGCAACCGTGTGAATCCAAACCGGCGAGAGAACACACTGGCGCCTTTTATCGAATGGAACACTCACACTTTCTGTATATTTTCTTTCCTTATAGCGCATCATTCTTTCATTTTTTGCTTAAAAAACTTTTGGCAATGTTATAAATAGGCATGATTAAAATAGTGCTTGACTAGTGACAACGTAGAAGGCACACTGCACAGTAGACTGGCGCCTCAACTTCCAACTAAGTTTATACTATACATCCAGGGCCAAGCACATGAATGACCCAGCCAGCATAAAAACACATCAAACAGAAAGTTAGTACATCGAGATTATATGCATGTCACTCGCCTTTCCTTTGATAAAAACCATTATAAAAACCATGGTTTTATCTAGAAGAAAGGCGCTGCATGGCATGCATATAATCTCAATGTATAACTTTTTTTCTGTTTTTTTTGTGTTTTTATGCTGGCTGGGGATGGTATGTATTAGCTTGGCTGGATGATGAAATAAACTTTGTTGGAAGTAAGCGCCAGTCCTGTTGTACGTGTGCCTTCTTTGTTGTCCTTGTCAAGTTGCACTATTTTAATCATGTCAAGTAAGAACTAACTAGCCCAAACCAAAGTCGTGTTATAAATAGGGGTGTGTATTTTCCGTTTTTAACCGAAAAACACCGATAAACATCCGTCGGTGACGAAAATACAAAATCGGTTAAAACCGAAAAACACCGGTGGTTGGATATTTTCGCCCTGGTTAAAACCGAAAAACACCGGTCGTTGCATGTTTCCGACCTAGCGAAACCCTTTCCCCGTAGAGGTTCGAACGTCAAACGTGTTATCTCGTGGATCCTGCAAAAGCGTCTAGTTAACGCAGTGGAAGCTAAGCTCTCACACGCCTTTCCCCCATTGTGTCTCCCATGGCCCCCTTTTGTGGAAAAATTAACGCAGTGGAGGGTACGCTCTCACGTGCCCTTTCCCCATTGTGTCTGGCCAAGTGATGTCGGTGCAAGCCATGTATTCAGAGGTTGCTGTGGTTCCTGGAAGACACTGCCAACATCCGTGTCGTACAGGGCTACTGACCTTTGAGAACTGAGATGCGTTCATTGTTATCTGTTTAGTTTCCATGGGCTTTTGGGGAAACGGAAAAAGGGTTTTGTTGGCGTGGGGTTTTTTCGCTGTATATAAAAGGACCGTTCTGTAAAAAAATTTGCAGACGTGTTTGAGAAGGCGCGTCCGTCCCGCGTCTGCGGGTTTTCTCAACGTGAGACTTGCTTCCCTTCGTCGAACACTTCAAGCATCGTCGTCACGCGGAGTAGAAGGCCACCAGGATGGGACGCAAGCGGAAAGCTCCGGATGACTACGCTACAGATTTCATGGATGAATCGTCGTTCTGGTTCCGCGTGCAAATTGTTAATCCGTGCATAAAAGTGGAGCTGCCAGAGGGATTTGTGCCTTATGAAAGTATCTATCGGCTGGTCCTCCGAGACGAGCGCAAGCTGAGTGACCTAGAATCAGAGTTTCTTTGTTACCGCCAGTATGCTGTGACTAGCACCGTTGATCCAGTGTTATTTTGGAAACTTCGTTTACCTGACTGGCCACTACTGTCCCAAGCCTCGCTGGACATTTTGGGATTTCCTGTGTCCAGCGCAAATGTGGAGCGTGCGTTTTCAAAATTGCGGGTTGTGAACCGCAAGGAACGTGCTGCCATGACGGATGCAAGCCTCTCGAAGTATGCTTGCATCTACTATAATAACCAAGTGTGAGAAATAGATGCTTCCTCGAGAAGAAGTGTATGAAATATGTGAATAAAATTGGAACTCTCTGTCTGTGATCAATCGCATTTTTTTCCACCGATAATCACCGATTTTAGCCTCGTCGTGAGACGTTCCACCGAAATACACCGGTGTTTCGAAAATAAATAAACACCGAAAAACATCCGCCGATTTTTCTCACAAATAAACACCGGAAAGTACACACCCTAGTAATAACTGACCATTTCTCATAAATGGTCTCTAATTTGGTCTCTCAAATACCACAGTGATGTACAGTTCCCGGGTCAACTCATAGATGGTGCCATCGTGTTCTCTCGTCTTAAGAGGTGGCAAGAACTCGGTCCTAAGCAGATGCGAGTGTGTCAAGGGGCCCTTGCTCTTGAGCATGAGTCGAGCCCGTGCCAGTCCCAACAACACGCTCCCCTTTTTTCAGACACTCTGGGAGCAGGACAAAGACGAGGGGGCGTCTGAACCGCCCACGTTTGTGGACGTGGGCTGTGGCAATGGGCTTCTGGTCTACCTCCTGGCTGCCGAGGGGTAAGGGTATAATTTAAAGCTTGGCATGTGTACACTTGCAATGATAAACCCGGTGATCTTCTAGAACCTTCTAACCCACTCCTTCTCTCCCACTTCACCTACCTCCCTCCACCCCTAGTCACGTGACCTCCGCGTTAATCGATCGGCATCGAGTACCTCGCTCCTCCTTTCCCACCCGTCAGCCAACCAGTGACATGCCTCGCGGCCACGCTTCATCCAGAGCTTCACTTTTAGGCTTCACGAACTGCCAAAGAATGTCTCGAATTAAAATTTCTTACAAAGTCACACTGCCGTACTGTGGAGTTGCCAGGGGCTGCACCCCAGTTATAGCTGACAGTACTTCGTGACTCAGTCTTCTCGGTGTGCCAGTCGAAATGGAAGCTGATCCATGTTGTTACTGTAAATTTTTCATTTGATGTTTACAAGAGGCTAAAACTATCGGTCCTAATAAGATCAAAAAAATATTTGTAGATGCAAGTTATGACTGCAGTGTTTAAGGCCTTTTTGTGCTCAATTTCTGGCAAGCTCCTTTAAGATACTATCCCAAGCTTGACCAGATTTCTGCTTTTTCTCGAGTTCTGTCTGTCGCTTGTAACGTGGAATGAAAGTGCTTCGCTGCAGGTAATATTTATGGTCACCCTTCCATCTTTTCATGCAGTACAAGGGGGTCGGAATCGACGTGAGGAAGCGCAAGATCTGGGATCTGTATGGACCAAAGACCACGCTGCTGGTTAGTAAAACTTAATTGTACTTTGAAAATACATTATTTCTTTGTTCTAGCCTACTAGAGGTGTGCAAATATTTGAGACTGCGAATAATTTGCAAATAGTAAATATCGTAAGGGTGCAGGCGAGCTGGTGGATATAAACTATGTTGGATTAACCTGAGACTGGGGTAGAGAAGAAACATCAAAACGTAGAAGAGACAGAAAATAGACAGGACGACGTCGTCCTATCTATTTTCTCTCTCCTCTAACCTCAAACATTTTCCTTCAAAAAAAATTTTTTTTTTTTAGGTACTGTTTTATTGGGCACAGTAGAGCCCCAAAAGTGAAGACTGGTAGAGTAAACAGATGGATATACTGTCGAGACCAGTTATAATGAAGTCAGTTATGACGAAATAGTGGCCACAGCGCGCGCTTCTTTGTTTGCTTCGTGTTCTGTGTCGGCGTTTCTGGATGGTGTGCTCGCTCTTGCACGAAAGTCTAACTTTGCTCAAGCACCGATTCGTCGAATCATTGACACACAACGATAGAGGGTCCCGACACTGCTGGCACCTCGACGGAAAAGACTAAGGCAATCTGCTTGAAACAAAAGCGTGCCATCCTCGACAAAGTGCACATAAACGTAAAAAATGCCGTCCTCCGCGGGGGCCGTCACGGCTGTCAACACGGTCCGTACATAGCTCGCGGGATCTTTTCTCGACCGGAGCTTCTCGCAGTTAACCAGAAGCTCCTCCAATCCTAGCAGAGAGCGCTTGCAGGGAAGCCTCGACCGCTTTCTGCAGGCACAAGAAACGTGTGCCCGTGACGGCCTGTGTTATCTTTTTTTTTTTCTTTAGCGTTTTATTAGTTTAGATATGACGAAGAAGCGGATATAGCGAAGTGATTTCCGATTCCCAATGATTTCACTATAACCGTTATTGACAGTATGTAGAGAAGCGAAGTTGAAACTTGTAGTGCAGGTATTCTAGGTATTGATACTGTGAAGGTTAAAAAAAAAGCAATTAACATTTCAATTATTGTAAAATGAAAACAACTGGCTTATTGGCTGTACTCTGGAGAAGCTTTTCCTGAATGATAGAAACCAAAAAAGGGGGCACGATGGGAGACTTTGTCTTAATTTCTTCTTGCACTAGGAAGCAGTCGTACTTGCCTACATGCTGACAGAGGATGACATTGAAGCTTGATGCAAAGGTCTCTCACACGCTTTGGGGATGTGTGCCACTGCCAGCAAACCAGCCCTACGTGGTCCGCCGTATGTTTGTCCACCTGGTGCCAGGCACACAAATACCGTTAAGAGAGCGAACTTCCACTCCCGTTTATTGCCAGGAACAAATAACGCTACATATACAATACTAAGACTACACTAAACACAACATACAAGGAGACTATTTACAGGTAGGCTTAAGCTTCCCGAAATCCCGTCCGGTGAGAAAGAGGCCTTCCTCCCCTCGCCCGTTCCTTCTATGTCTGACGACAAGGAGGCTTCTCCGAGCCTCGCAAAGGGGCTCCAAAGCGCCGTCCCTTGGCTTGGAGGGGAACCGGAGGCCAAGAGTCTGCTTAGATCTCTCGACCCACCCCGTGGGAAAGCAATCTTTGGATTGCTTCTGGAGAGGGGTGGCTACATAGCCACCCCACGGGCACTAAGCGAGAGAAGTGGGTGTCCTCGTGAAATCGTGGGACGCCATAACACATACAAAAAAAGAAGAAGAAAAAAAAAACAAAGAGCCCAACGGAAACGATAGCGTTAATTGCATCTCGTCGCGGCACATCTCATCCGAGGATCTCTGACAAAACATTTGACACAAGCCAGCCTGTCAGCTCATGCAGACCAGAGCCTTGACAAATAATTTAGAAGGGAAAACCATATTTCTGATGCTTTAGTCTGATTACTGATACTATTGTTGAGCAGGTTAATCTTCTCCACTGCACAAAGACAAAAAATTAAAGGGTATTCACACGGGGGAAAAATACCTCCCTTTGCTTCCCAGGATGTGCATCACATAGACTTTGTGGGGAGATGGAGGTGCTTTTGCTCGGGCTGCGCAAACGCTCCTCGCCCTGGCGTGGAATCTCTTTGCAATTGGCGGTATTTTGTTCTTGTGTCTGGCATTTTTACAGATTTTGCCGAGCGAGATGTCGGCGGTGGCATCGGGATCGCCTAACTTGTTGTGGCTTGGGCTGTTGCGCATGTCGTCCAAGGCACCCGAAGGGGTATTCTAAACTCAACAATGCCGTCCTCAAGCCGCTCCTCCTACAACTGGTTTTTGATTCCGCATCCTTTGCGTTGCACTCCCCAATTCAAGAAACAGCCTTCTTTTCGCAGGTAGCAGTTTGTTTTCCGCATCTAACAGCGCTACTGCCATAATCGCGTATCGCCGTTTCATGTACGACCTCCATTTTTCTACTCTTGTTAGCATGCACCGAGGCTTGTTGTCGAGAGTGTGACCGCTAAATGCGTCTGATAACACTGACATCCCTCTCGGCTCCCCGCCGTTCGTGTGAATGCTCGAGTCGGGGAGAGAGTCCTGCTTGTTTTGCCGATCACTAACGCCACGCACATCCCTCCCCGAAAAGCATCCCTCGTGTGAATACCCCTTTAAAGACTGATGTTGGAGCATTCCTTCAGCTCAGTTGTCAGTCTTTCAATAAACAACAAACAATGCAGACTGATGTTTTCTTTTTTTCTTGGTTGAGGGAGAATGATTTTGGTGGTTGCTTTTTCTTGTTCATTAGTACAATCCAAAAACATGGCACTGTAACTATGCTGTGTTTGCAGGAACAAGCCATCACTCCTGAAGTGCGTCTCCCAGAGTACTCTTGGTGGATCGGCAACCACTCGGACGAGCTCACTCCATGGATCCCTTACTTGGCCTCGAGGTGATCCAATGCAGTGCATCGGAGTTTCGCTTAGAATTAATTGAATTATGGGCCGAGTATACTGCGCCTACTATGGTGTTGCTCTCTTAGTAAAAATTCTATGCTGTCTGTGTCCTTGCCTTTCTGTAGCAGGTCTAAAGATGTTGAGAAAAGGGTAAATTTGATCTAATATTGTGTTTGAATTCTTGCTTCAGCTACTGCAGAATGCTGAGCACAATGAATATGTAGGCGGTTGGGTGGTTGAAAGCGGTTACCCCCACATGCTCCGATGCTATGCGGGAAGTGGTATAGCAGACTCGCGCACCGGCGTGCTGTGGGGAAAACAAGTTCAAGGGGCTTGCAGATTCAGGCAGTTTCACAAATGATCTGTCTGCTACGCATGTATTTTATCGCTCATTTTTTGTAGCGTAAGCTACACTGGCCGAGGTTGAGCAGTTTCGCGTGGCTCCTGGAGAGCCGTGCTGCGCATGCGCGAGGAGCAGTGACGGAACGGGCAGGACTGGTATGGTGCCTAGGTCAGTCCCCGATGCACGCGCCGCGCGCATGCACCCGCTCGAGATCATGGCTCGCGCTGTCCGGTTGTTCTGGGCGGCAGCTTGGTTGCTTGATACATAACAACACGGCGCACAGCTGGCCAAACCAACGACAGGCATCTGGCACGCCCCAGCAGAGGACTGAGGATTAATTTGGACCACCTGGGGATCTTTTGACGTGCAACCGAAAGCTCGGTTACATGGCGCCTCCTCCGCAATAAAAAGAGCGGAGAAGCTTAACTCATCGGATCCCGAAGTAGTCACATAATGCGTATACCGTGTGTGTGTCATTGAAGCAGCAGTAAGCATGATAATCAAGCTAATCCTAGACAACCAGGAAAGCTAAGAATAACCAGCTGAACCTAAGCTTACGCTACGTATATCCTGGCATAGCCGAGCTAAGCCACTGCAATCTTTTTGTCAATCTTGCAGGCAGGTTTTTATGATTAAATGCAATTAAATGCACGGGTGCACAGGAGCTGTTTCTGTCATGCAGTGCAGCCATCGCATCTATTGTATTGCAGCCTGTGCTGGTCACAATTGAGAGAAGGAAGACTGTGTTTGTTCAAAAAGCCGTGGTTGCATCGGTGATCTTCAAGACCAAAAGGGAGTTACTACCGTTGCTTCTTGTGTTGTGCATCCATGACTTTTGCCTAGTGTCGTTGCTCTGGCAGTTAAAGGAACACTAAAACCCCCTAAAAATTTTAACTTTTTCAACAATTTAATATGGTGTCTGCACACTACCCAGTCAATATTTCGCTGCAGTCACATACTGTTTTAATAAAGCCAAAAACTCAACTGTTCTGAAACCGAAACATGAGCACGGAGACTCGTGGCCAACTAGCTGACCGAGGAGAAGGGGAAAATGTGGAGGAGGAGAGAGTTGCCGGAAGTCACGTGGCTATCGTCTCTTTTTCCGCTCCTCCGCTTCTCCTGCATGGAAGCAGACGACGACGACATCGCGTGCACCGTTTGTCGTGCGATTGTTTTGCACTTTTATCCATTCCGCTTGCTGCTCTGCGCTTTAAGATAGATTGGCTGGTACTGCGAATCGTGCACCGCCATCGCGTCGTCCAGCCCATGTTACTTTGAGCCCGCAGTATGCCATCATATTGATAATAACATAGTACATGTATTTCCAGTGATCTGTGCAGCTTTTCTGTTTGTTCAATCATTGTATTTGCAGCTTTTTAAGAACCACAAAAAATGGGTTTCTTATTTTCTTTCCATTTCTAATATTGAATGTGTACCTTGGATGACCCAAGACTGAATATATTTGGTACGCTAGTTTGAACAGCACGTGGCCATGGAAACGAAAGTGAGTGCTCCTCAAATTTGCCAATTCTCGACCGGCAGTTTTCGGGCAGAAAAAATATGAATTTCAAGCCACATATTGTGTTCTGGGTACTTCGGTTCTTTTATGTCACGTTCGAGTAAAAACCTCGGCGAGCATAAATACCCTGTCAGTGTCCCTTTAAGCGTTTTCACCTTCATGGGCCTCTAGCCTGGCCCAGTGCAGATTGTGCACTGCTAACACCGTGGTCTCTTCTGGCGGTGTCAGGTCCCGGCCGGACGCGCGGGTGTTCCTGCTGCCCTGCTGCCCGTTCGGCTTCCACGGCAAGTACCAGCGGCAGCATGGCAACATGAGCCAGTACCAGTCGTACCTGCTCTTCCTCCAGGACCTCTGCCGGGGACTTCGCTTCAGCGTGCAACTCGACAGGCTACGTATTCCCTCCACCAAGCGGGCAAGTCCCCTCGCCAACCCTGTCCTCTACTTACGCATGCTTACGGTTCTTCTAGAATCTTTGGATGGGTTTGTGAGAGGGCCGACGCAGGTCCCTGCGGCATTGGCAGGAATCGGACATGAAATCGGGAGTACACGTCTTTACCCGAAATGTCCAATACAGACGTTTGTTAGTAGCCGCGCCGCCGCGATTCGAGAGCTAGCTGGCCACCATGGGTGGAAAACGCCTCATTTGGGCGCCAGTCTGGAAACCGTGGGTATGCCTCATAATGCTTGGCTCTATTGGACAATCTACACACACCAGCAGCGAAGATGGCAGCACACAGAGGCCGTGCTTGCAAACGTTTATAGAATAACTTGTAATCTTTAGGTCTACCGTATTTACTCGCAGAATGAACACACTTTTTTCCGAAAAATCGATGCAAAGTTAAGGGGGGCGTTCATTACACGAGGTAAAATTTTTGCGTCCCTATTTACTCGCATAATGAACGGTACTTTTATCCCGAAAAATCGACGTAACTTCTTATCTCTTTGCGCGCGGCGCGCAACTCCAAAACCAAACTGCGATGCGCAAAAAAAAAAAAATGCTCCTCTCTATGTTTTTTTTTCTTGCGCATTTCTTTCTTTCCGCTCCGCTTTTCTTTCTTATTTCCTTGCGCGCAGCGCGTGACCCCAAAACCAAACTGCGCTGTGCAAAAAAACAGAACAAAAAAAAATCTTCTCTTTATGTTTTTGTTTTTGCTTGGTTCCATGGATTGTATTTTTTGCCGCCTTTCGCAAGCTGTTTTGTTTCAGCTTTGCTAGAGCGAGGGCTTCTCCGCTTTTCTTTCTTATGTCCTTGAGCGCGACACTGGGACCAAACTGCGCTGTGCAAAAAAATAAAAAAAAAAAAGCTTTTTTTTTTCCGTGGATTGTTTCTTTTTTTTTTCTGCCGCTTTTTGCAAGTTGTTTTGTTTCGCTTTGCTTAGGCGAGGGCTTCTCTTCGTGAAAAGACGGTGAGAGTGCAGGCGAGCTGGTGGTAGCTAATCATGTTGTATTACACCTGAGACTGCGGTGTTCTTCCAATTTCATCCACCGCAGTCTCAGGTGTAATACAACATGATTGGCTTCTCTTCCGCTTCTCTTTCTTATCTCAATTAAAACTTGTTGTTGGCCTGTTGGTTCATGATGCAGTCACAGGTTTTACACGACACAGGGGACAAAACACAAGCGTGTTTTGTCCGTGTCTACTCGCTTGTGTTTTGTCCCTTGTGTCGCGCAAAAAACCTCTGACTCTTTCTTATCTCCTTGCGCAAAACGCGCAACCCAAAATCAAACTTCGCTGTGCAAGAAAAACAAAAAAAAACGCTTTACTTCAGTTGGATCCTTTTTTTATTTTTTTAACGCCTTTTGAAGGTGTTTTGTTCGCCCACGCTGCCCATGCATTCACGACCTCGCTGCACCAGGATATAAAAGTGCATTCATTTCGCGGGCGTGGGGGGGTGGGGGTTTAAAATTTTTACATCCGAGTTGGGGGTGCGTTTGTCACGCGAGTGAAAAAAAAAAAGTCGAAATTTTGAGAGCCGACTTGGGGAGTACGTTCATTTGGCGAGTGCGTTCATTGTGCGAGTAAATACGGTATAAAATTTCCGTAGACCATTCAGCATGTTTTGTGTACATACATGCTACTCAAAACTTTGGGATAGAAGGGTCTCTCTAGAATGTGGTCAGTTGTTGCAGGAAGGGTCTTCACTATAGCAGTACCTCAAATACCTGTAGTCCCAGTATATGGGGCATACTTCAACTTTGCTTCACCATACCCGTATCTTTGCGAAGGAGAGTTTCTACTTTGTACCTAGCGTCGGAGCCGTCGTTTCTTGAAAGAATGGTGCAGAAACGAGGTATCGGAAGAAAACATCCTTTTTTGCTTACTTGGTATTATTCCAAAAAAAAATGGGGCTCACTCTTACCTCTGTGCATCAGATGTAATCTCGTAACGTTGCAGATGGATTTTGTTGAGGCACCAAATCTACATACTGTTCATCATTATTTATTATTATCATTTTATCATTATTAAAAATCATTATTTTCTACAAAGCTCAATATGCTTTTTTTTCTTTTGTAGAATAATTAAGCTGATATTTTCTCCTCAAACATGCAGTGTGTGTAAACTGGCAGAAACCACCTAAAGCGAAACCGAAATTTCTTCGGAGATCGCGAGAGAGAGAAAGACAAACAAGGGTTTCACGTTCGTGTTTTCTTTTTCTGGCACCGTTGAACGCGGGAATAACGGCGGGCAAGGAATCGTCCGTTTTAATGATAGCCCGGTTGGTGTGATCCAAAATATCTCGTGTCTGCACGCTTCGATCATAAAACAAAAATTATGGAACTCACTTCGGCATTTCTCTAACTCTACTTACATAAAATCTGGGATCTGCATCCTCCAGATCTGTCTCGTCTGCAAACCGGGCGACACCGCCGGAGACGCGGGTCTCGGGGCAGGATCACCCACGGCTTGGAAATCCGTTCCCGACCGGATCCGGTGGCCGAGCGCCGATCCGGAAGAAAGCCACACCGAGACCGCCGGAGACTCTAACGACGGCCACACAACCGAGGGATTCAAGCCGAGGGAGGGAGTGGAAGCGGTTCGAAACTGCACGCAGCTGGACCGCAGCTTCCTGGACTCCACCGTGGACCTGATTGCCAAGAGGCTGCTGCAGGCAGAGGCAACGGATGGAGAGGCGTTGCCGGACCGCGACCACTGGAACAGGGGAGGTGGGAACACTCACTCTCTCTCGCGCTCGAAGACGAGCGCCCTGCGAGTCTCCTGTAAGACGAGACGCACTGCGAGTCTCCTGTTTGTTTTGTTCAAGGTGCACTAAACCACTTTCTGCAATAGTCTATTTATGCTCATTACTCAATCTATGGGCTCCAAGCATCCTAAAAGCCAAACATTACGATTATGCATGGCCGATTTCTCTTTTAAAATTGATATCAAAAGATTGCCCTGCCCTTTATCGTTTGACGGCACCCTCAGCGATAGTTTTGGGGTAATCAGTCTTTTGACATAGATATTAAAAGAGAAATCAGCCATACATGAATGTAATGTTTGGTTTTTAGGATGCTTAGAGCCCATAGACTGAGTTATGTCCATAATTCAGTCTTGTACATGTTACTGAAAAAAAAGCAACCAGTTACAATTACTTTATTAAAAAATGGAACTGATTACAGTAATCAATTATTGCATCACAGAAGTAATTGAAAAATTACCAGAAAGTAATTTATCACTTTTCACATTCCTTTTTTAAACTTCATATGTTCAAAGTGGTTACATCTTGTTGCCTTTTTGTCAATAGAATTTGTCACTTCCTTCAGTAATAGAGATAGACATAGAGAGAGATAGAGAGAACGATAAATAAACACCACATACCGGACTAATAAAAACCTTGATTTTGTAACAAAAAAAATCTTAGATAAGATAGACTGGCAAAGAAAGAATAAAACAAACTTGGGACGAAGGACGAAATGTTTTTGTCTCTTGTTCCAAGTTTGTTTTATTCTTTCTTTGCCAGTCAATGTTACCAACATGCTCTTCAGTTAATGTAGATAAGATAACCTTATGTATAGGGTGGTTCAAGTCACCAGGCTCGATCTAAAATGGACCGTAAAAATCGACGCCTGCACGTTGCCATCTACACTTTTCGTCAAATGTGTATTTCACAGGTCGGTTTTTTCTTGTAAAATTACAAAGCGTAGTTCTTTTTTAGTAAAGAATAGGGCCAAGAAACTTGCCAGGGTCTACAGTGGGCGGTGACCCAGACGACCAAGTCCAGTAGCTGGGTGTGTTTGGCGTTCGTATTGATAGATGGCGTCGGGAGCAGCGTCCGAAAGTGCAGCCGACCAGCGAAAGACAGCAGACGACACGCAGACGAAATCCGTTGGCATCAAAAGCGCCTTCGTTATGCAGACGCATTTTAGGGGCGAAGCTTCTTAGGGGCTAACCATGTCCGTCTGTCCGTCCCCATCCGTCCATCTGTCTGGCGTCCAGCGCTCGGGCTCCTGCTTGTGAGCTCACGTGCTCGTGTAAGGCAAAAAAAAAAAGATAAATGATATTAAAAAAAAAAGAGATGATAAAAAAAATGTTTGCACAGTCGACAGGATTTGAATCTGTGCGGGGGAGACCGCCAACGGATTGCTAGTCCATCGCCTTAACCACTCGGCCACGACTGCGGAACGAGTAGGGGTCTCCTGAGATGTGGTAGTAACTCAAGAGCTGGGGATGTCATGGATGAAACGTTGCATGTAGCCACTCAACGTCTATACAGGAGAGGGCGCTGCGGTCAAATGCGTATATATAATCGCGTTAAACTTTGCATGCATTGGCTCAACGTTTATAGACGACAGAGGGCGCTGCGGTCAAATGCTCAAATGCCTATATAACCACGTTCCATACCACATAAGCATTCTCTTTCTGACATGGATGAAAACAAACGAAAGGCTCGGCATGCTGCGGCTCAGCGTCTACGCAGACAAGCACCACCAGAGCTTCGCCCCAATCAACATCATTCACCACAGTGGAGATGCAGTGAATTTTTTTACTTTAAGTTTTGCTTTTATTGTTTGCATTTCTTTTTTAACCGAAGGTACATTTCAAAAAAGATTATATTCATTTTAATAAACCACAGTGGTCGCGAGCTGTCGCGATAAGGAGGTAGCGCCATCTATCAATACGAACTCCAAACACACCCCGGTACTGAACCCCTGTCGTCTGCGTTGCTGCCCGCCGTATAGCCTGGCAAGTTTCTTGGCCTTATTTCTTACAGAAAGAGAGCTACGCTTTGTAATTTTACAAGAAAACAAAATGAAAGCCGTTTACAACTCCCTGTAACGCCGAATTGGAGCGCAGCTCTTGAGGGGAGGAGGGAAGAGTACTCAGGGGAGGGTATACCCCTCCTCCTCCTCCTCCCCCTCCCCTCATCCTTAAATATCCTCCGGGGGGGGGTCACGTAACCTTGAGGAGGGGAAAATTTTCCGCTAAATTTAGCTGAGAAAATTTTCCGCTGAAGATACTAGTTCGGAAAGATTATACTCATTTCCACTAAATTTAGCAGGGAAAATTCTCCGCTAGATTTAGCGGGCATCTATCAATTCGAACCCATCACGCACCCCGTGGTTGAACCGCCGGCATGCGACGGCGCACGCCGCTCAAGCTGGCAAGTTTCTGGGTGCTTAAGAGCTGCGCTCTGCACTACAAGAAACCGACCTGTGAATTACACCTTTGACGAAAAGTTTAGATTGCTACGTGCAGGCGTCGATTTTTACGGTCCATTTTAGATCGAGCCTGGTGACTTGGACCACCCTATACTTAGTACATTCCATACAAGCAAACGCTGGTGAACTCTTTCAAGATGGAAGCGGGAGGGGGGGGTCTTTGTCGTGGCCAGATGAGGTCAGTGCAGAACGCAGTGGTCTACGCTGCGGCAAACCTGGATCCTAACAACCCGTACGCAGGAGACGAGGCACTCTCGACAGCTCGACAGTTAAAATGTTGCTGAGCACGTTGACATTCTAGTCCTTCTAGTAACTCGGTATCTATTTCTAGGTTTTATGGGTCAAAACAAGTGTCCAACATTGTTGCAATATAGACTGAGTGACGCATGGGCAGACAGAGCGATTTGTTATGTAAAAAAAGCTCTACTCATTAATGTTAGCTCTTTCGGTGACATATAATTGATTACAAAAAATAGTAATTGAATTACAGCAAACATTTGCAGAAACAAAGTAATTGAAGCGTTAAAAAGTTACAATAAAATGTAATTGATTACAAGTAATCGGTTGCTTGTAACTCGTTATGTACAGGTCTGCCATAAATACACTATTGCAGAAAGTGGTTTAGTGCCCCTTTAAGGCTGCTTCACATACTTGCGACTGCTTACGAATGCTTGCCTGAAAACTTGTTGGGATCTCTTAGGACAAGAGAAGACACTGACGCCATCCATCGGATATTTCCTTTCCTATTCACGCATCATTCTTGGGCACGCGTTCTGTGATTGTAAGAGAGCTCAGTCCTAAACAAATGCCAGCGTGTCAACGGGCCTTCAGTGAAGAGCTGCCGCTCTGAAGCTTCCAGGACACTTTTTTCCAAGTTGTTCCTTACTAGCTTTGATCATTTTTGCGTTTTCTTTGCGACTCTGCAAGGTTTGCATTTGAGAACAGTCAGTACTATGCCACGACAAGATCTGTGTAACGGAAGTCAAGAGTTGGTACTGAGTATGAACGAGAGGATTTATTAAATAATCTCGAATAGGTGCGCCAGAATCACCCGACTAATCGCATTACCGAGTGGGTAACGAGTCCCCTATTCCGGCTGTACCGATTGGTCCGTTATTTACCAGTCTAGGTCGTCACACTAGACACAATACAGTCGAGCCCGGTTATATCACGCCCGGGTGTTTCGAATTATTGTTTATATCGAACAGTCCAAGCATCCCCTTCAAAATCACATGTAATTGTATAGGAGCGTTGTTTTTCTGTATCGAACTCCAATGGCGGGGACACTCGATATAGCGAGCAAAGCACGGCAGCCCGTCGCTTCTCGCGAGGTCGGATTGTGCCCGCGGGGAGCACATAGCTCGCGTTGCGGGGCTGGCAGATCGCCAAGCCAGCATACGCATACAAAAATACCGCACGGGAATACGCAGCAAAAAACAATTGTAAAAAAAAACGCAAAAAAAAAAAAAGAGTAAAGGTTGGCAAAAGCAAGGGGAAGGGCGCGCGCGCACGTAGGGAGGGCAGGGAGTACCCGCTGTTAGAACGGTTGCGTGCGCTTTTTCCCCGAACACCGCTGGCGAACACCGCTGGCTGTCGCTGCGCGACTCCTTAGCCCCAAAATAAAATAAGCAAAAAAAAAAAAAAGAAGCCTTTGTCGAGTGTGTTTACTTTGAACGCCTTATCTTTGTTTACCTTTTCCTTTCGCCATTTTTGCGTTGCGCATTTTTTTTTTCTTTTTTTTTTGCTGCCTGAATTTAGTGCGGTTTTTTTTGTTGCTTAGCTTTATCCTATGGATCGAGTTTTCTTTTTTTTGATGCGATTTGCTTTTTCAGTTTTTTAATTTTTTTTATTATTTTCGTGTTTTGTTGTTGGCGCTCTGTGGAGGTCGTGGCCAATCGTAAACGCGGCAGTGTTTGTGATCTTCACCAACTAGGCTGTACTGTATTTAGCGGCTCTATTTGATAAGGTCCCGTTTGTCGCCGCCTTCGGTATTAGCAGAGACGCACGGAAATTTCAACTGGAACTTAAGTTAGCATATTTTTGTATATCAAATTATCAATATAACGAACTATTTTACGATCCCCTTTGAATTCGATATATCCGGGTTTGACTGTAATGCTGCGTGTAAAGGAAAGGAATACTACTTTTACTTCGAAGGTGGAGCCAAGTTTCACGTGGGCCAAACAGTTCTATGCTAAGGAATGCGGCGTCCCACAAATTATTCCACATAGTGAATCTTCCTCGAGATGAGTAGAATCTTACTGCGTTGGTAATGACCATGACCCGGTTCGAACGACCAGACACGCAATATCTTCGGCAACTTTTGCACCGACACAATGTGGCAGTCCTGGGGATCAATTTTACTTTGCAAGGCAGCAACTGCGTTGCTGGAAGCAGGGATTAACCGTCGACGTCACTGGAAGCGGAAGCAATTAGGAATGGTCGCAATAGATCGATGGAAGGCCTTTCCGACTCGTCGATCGCATCCGTCTACGTCCACAAAGTTAAGTTTCACATGTGCACTCGTGCATTGTAGGTGTGATGCACCTGAGGGACTTGGTTCAGCTGCTGACTGAGGAGGATCTTCAGATGCTGAAGAGCCAGTGTGGAGGCTTGCAGACACTCATCAGGAACCACAGGCACATCTTTCTCGGTTGGTATTAAGCACATAGCATGTGCTTGACAAATACTGCGGTTGGTTTCTCTTTTTACCGACGTACGGCGGTCCCTCAAAATGCAGCAACAGAGGGCCAGTTCAACGTGGCATTAGGTCGAACGAAGAGTGGGGTGGGCATAAGAGTCGTACCGTCCTTTTACTCTCAACAGAACCGGAGGTTTGTATGTGCCGTAAAATACCGGGGGAACGCCCAGCCCACTTTCACTGAAAACTGAATTAATCTAGACATGGGCGCTTGTCCGGTCAAATCGGCTGCTTAATGTTAATTGCAATTAATGTTATTTACGGTAGTTGGTGCATATTGTTAGGCCCGCTTCAGACGGTGCAACTTACTCAGCAATTTTGGGGTTGCTAGCGGGTTGTTCCCTAGCTTTCCCTAGATTGACGCAAATTGCTGAGATCGGGTCCGGCTCGAAACCAGCGAGCAACTCTGAGCAATTCGAAAACGTTTGAAGCGGCAGCAGGCCAATCAGGGACACAATGTTTTCACATGATACCCCGTGCCGGTGATGATGACAGCTAAAGGCTTGGTTCTGGTTTGAAATTGATAGTTTTTTTTTAAATAGACCCTTTCGGAAAGATAAGTTTGTATCCTCAATGACATATAAATGAATAAAAACATGTTTATAGCGCATAACTGTGCGTCTAAATAGTGCAAGAAAAATAAAATTTAATGATGATGATGGCGGCAAATTGCAGCAATTGGTTGCTGCGTGTGAACGCGGGCGGTCCGTGTTGCTGGTGTTGCGAGGTCAAGTTGCTGGGCGAAATTGCCCCGTCTGAAGCAGGCCTTATGAATTTAGTTTATCTTTACATGGTGTCCAAGCTCCAACCATTTCGAATTGCCGAGATGCGTCGTCCGCGTGTGCCGTTGTCGTCGGTGAGTCTACAACACCGCAGCAGTGCTGTAGACCAGTGGTTGTTTCTGGGACCAGAAATAATGATGCGATGACAGTGGCAGCCACGAAATCACTGCGTCATTTTCGTTGTGTCTATTATATGTAATGTAAGAGACGGCGAGATTGCAGACAAGCTTGTGCAAGGGTAACGTATGAAGCGAGAATATGCATTTAACCCCTTTTTTGTGCTAGTCTGTGGTCGAGTTATGGCGAAGTAAATTTTTCCTAAGCTACGATAGCGCGAGATTTTCCAAGTGTGCCCTAGCCTCGGCACTCAGTCGGCGCTCCCTGCCGTTTCCCACAGTCGAGAAAGGGCTGGTGTCCCTCAACGTCCCTTCGACCGAAACGCGGCGGAGAATCCAGTCGAAGAGGGGGCCTGCCTCAAAGTGCCCCCCGAGGAAGAAGCAGTGCTGGTTCTTCGCCCACCATCCCCAGGGCTGCCCCCTCACCGCCGACAGCTGCCACTTCCTTCACGGGCCATA
The DNA here is from genome assembly GCA_037355805.1 of Ixodes ricinus. NCBI lineage: Eukaryota > Metazoa > Arthropoda > Arachnida > Ixodida > Ixodidae > Ixodes > Ixodes ricinus. Next base: position 75,017 of record JAZHYW010033689.1, read on the forward strand.
AATGCTTTAGCACCGTCGCCCCTTGCAGTTTTTGCGCCGGCACGTGCCACACACTCTTCAAACGGTGTGGTGCCGCATAGAATCTGGAGCAACCGTAGAGCAAGTGACAATGCCAGGCAGAGGTGCGAGGTCACCGGAAGAAGCAATGGATATCTCCATTTAGGCTGTAAAAGTCACTGTGGCAACCGGGGAACTAGCAGCCCCTACCGGCTATTTTCCGAGTCATCTGGATCACGGGCTTGAATTATTGAACTTGGGGAAAAAAATTAAAGCCGTTTACAACTCCTTGTAATGCCGAATTAGAGCGCAGCTCTTGGGGAGGAGGAGGGAAGGGTACTGAGGGGAGCATATACCCCTCCTCCTGACCTCATCCTGCGTGCTACTCCTTCCTCCGAGCGGCGTCGCGCGGCGTAACCGTGAGGTCATGCGACCTTCGTGACCTCAGGGGGTCACGTGACGTCGCTAAGGTCATGTGACCTCACGGGGGTCATGTGACCCCACCGAAGTCACGTGACCTCACGGAGGCCACATGACGTCACCGGGGTCAGTGACATCATCATGGTGATGACGATGAGGATGATGCCATCGTGATGATGACGATGACGATGAGTGATGCGTCATCAGTGACGTCACGCGTCCCATAATGCACTGTGCAATTACGCTGACGGCGACGCCGCTCAAGCCGGAAATGGCCGCCTAAGAGCTGCGCTCTAAAAAGCTTTAGGTACACCTAAACACTTTTTGAGTTGTGAATGCGAAAGCATGCACGCCGCTCTTCGCTCTCCTTTCGTCTGCGGCGTCTTGCGGACACGCAGCGCCATCGGGTGAGCCATCGCTCCAAACTGACGCACAGCGGCCAATGGGAGCCTCGTCGACGCACGCCAGTTCATGGGATTGAAGCTGAAAATCCGTCAGCTTTACTTCGCTCTTTTGGGATCGGGGAAACTAGGTGCCGTGTCTAGGATTTTCATGTGGTTTCATAGCTGGGAGCTGGCTACACTTAAAGGAGCTGTGCAAGAGTTTCTGTGCTTTGCTTAAATAATTTGGGAGTTGGTGCCTCGACCTTTCTGAAGAACAAAAAACTGTGTTTGCCTGCATGTCCTAGTGTTTATTTTAAAAATGGACAAAGATTGAGGCTTTCGGCACCTATCAACTCCTTCACCATCTTCCTATACCCCATGTATGCGTCGCCACATATGGGGCCCCGGACTAGGGGCTCCACCCGAGGGTTTGTCACACGTCACCACAATAAAAGTTTATTCATTCAGTTCATTCATTCCTGTACTCTGCTCACCTTATCATGTACCGCAGGAAAGGCTACAAGCGCGGCGCCCTGCTCTAGGCGCATCTCGGCGGCACAAGCTCGTATAGGATAGCTCTCAACGCTATGAGCTCGCGCTACTAGCCTTGTCTGCGGTACAAGATAGGGTGAAACGGAGTATAGTCACGTGCGCTGCGACGTCGATGGTGGTGGCGCGGGGTTCCAATGAAGCTTTCTCTCTAGAGCCATCAGTGAGCAGCGAGAACTCATCCACTCGCGACCGCGTGACTCACGTGCTAGCGGGCGCAGCGCTAACAATATGGTGAAAGGAGGAAAGTCTCATCCGGGTCCGGCCATACCCGTCCTGCTCTGTCCCCCTCCCCCTTCGGCTTCTGGTGGCTGTTTGCGGTAGCAGATAGAGCCGACGGTTTTGTGGACCTAGGATAGATGGCGCCACTAAAACTCCGTATATTAAGTTTTGTTGATGATACCAGGTTTTGACGCATTTATATTTATGTTGGTACGACAAGATTTATAGAAAAGTTACCTTTTATCGAGCAGGTATTCGCACAACTTGCTATCTTTCTACAAGACCCTATTGACGTTATGCTGCGTGTTTCTCATGGCCACCGCTCATGGTGCTGCAGGTCGGGGAATATTCAATTTTTGCCTCGCGATTACGCGGCAGAATCGCAATATTTTGAAGGAAGGAGGTGTGTTCTGCCCTTAGTGACAAGATGAGACAATGTCAAAAGTACAAGATGCCAATTCTTTCAACGTTAAAATCGTTGCACAGCTCCTTTAAAAAAGGATTTAAGCTGCCGTTTTCACGCTTCAAACTGATGATGTCGGCTCGATTCATGAGACAGTTAATGCTTTCGCATTAAAACAGTTACAGGATGAAGCCCAACACAAACCGCAAGACACGTGCCATTCAAGCACACTTAAAGACCGAGGACCAGTTCGCACCGACAGATAGCAGCGGGGTGCATATTTCCAGATGCTAGGCGATAGGACGCAAAGCAAAGGAGGCCATACTGGATTGGCTGTTATAGGGAGCGACGCCCTGACATAACAGCTAGCAACCAAAGATAGCCGGCAACGACCCTCCTTTGCTGATTTCGGCGTGGCGCAGTGGGGGACGGTGGGTGTATCACTGGGGACTGTGTTAATCCACCCCGGCTCCCCGTTCACAGCAGACTGTCGCTGCAGACTGTCGCATCGCAGCAACAGTCCGCAGATGGCTCATTACCAAAATATTAACCCACCTTTGGCCACCCGTACACGACGGTGCCCCGCAACGCCCTAGCGTGCTGTCCCCAACTGCAGCTCGATCGCTAGGTGTTTCGTCATGCCGTAACTCTCTAACTGAGCCAGTATCTGTGCAGCCGCAGTTGCTACGCGTCCTCTCCATCTTATCGCCTAAGCCTCTCGAAGTAAACAGCCAGAGTGCGGGTGCGCGCTTTGAGACGCCCTCGGAAGCTCCTGTCGCTGGCTTTGGAGACCTGTAGATGCACATGGGCTGCAGTTCCATTCTTCGGCCTGCCATGCCGTTCTTGTTGCACAGTTACCATGTCACCCGGGCCATAAGCGCACGGTATTGTTGCCCCTAGTATGCACATCTATGCACAACAACGAAATGGCTTTGTCGTTTTCTGTGCATCGCGCGCACGTCCTTCATGCACGCGCTAAGTGACCTGATCTGTTTGCACCAGGGAGATGAAAGGTTTCGGGGAATGTTCACTTGCAGAAAAGTGCCGAACAGGCTGCATTCACCATGCTTTGTTGTATTCAACCGGTCCGCGAAATGCTCGCACATTTTTTCGAGACTCAGCGTAACGGCAGCAGCAATTTCAGTCCTTTTTTTTTTTTTAAGAGAACATAAATCTATTCATTTGGTTTTTTTATCTAAATGGTTGCAAACCACATCCAGGTGGGTGAATCAGTACAACAGAGCTATTCTATGGTATTACGGTACTAGTATAGATGAAGTACTGTGCACATAAAATGAACAGTAGAGGCCTTCTATGTTTGATAGTATGGTTAATTTACGAAGAAAGCAATCTAGTAGATCAGTACTTCAAATGCCTGTACCATTACAGCCTTCTGCAACACCATTTTTCTGTGAGCAAGTGCTGGCACGCTCGTAATGTTGGTAGAGGCATTGATACTGCCAGATATCTGTACAATATAGATGTGAATAGTTATTTCTCTTTACCAGGTGTACAGCGATTGTTCTGTACTACTGCAGAGGCAACTACAGTCAAACCAGACTATATCGAACATGTTTACATCGAATCGTCCCTTATATCGAACAATTTTTGTGCACAGTAATGTTACAGTGACACTGTATACCAAAAACTATGGTTACATCGAGCAAAAAGAGTAGCCACTACCGATATATCGAACTGCCAAGAGTGCCGTTTGGCTCTGCAAGCTGGCTTTCCCCAACGCGAGCAGCGGAATTGGGGAGAAAAGCACAGCTTGCAAAACACAACTGGCTTTTTTTTTTCCTTACTGTTTTTGACGAAAGACTTTGCAAGGTCGCCCGGGGTGCGTGGGGAGAGGTTACTTGGTCGAAAAAGATATTATTATTCCACAATAAACAAAGACAACTCATTGCAAGGTAGCGGCGTGCTCCCGCCGCTCGGGTGCGCGTGGGGAGAGGGTGCTCCTACTTGCCGCTCCGTCCGCAAAAGATAATATTTTTCTTCCAATCAATCAATGCGAGCCACCCGAAAAAAAACAAACAAAACAACCAGCGTGCTCTGCAAGCTGGCTTCTCCCCCAATGCGGCCGCTTGCGTCGGGGGAAGCCAGCTTGCAGAGCAAAACGGCGCTATGCAGGAGAAGGTGCTCCTGCTCGGACGTGCTCCGTGCTCTCGGCATAGTTCAGCGCTAATGCGCGAATATAGAAGGCAGCGGCCTCAGCATTTTGGAGTCCGTCGATAGCGTAGAAAAATATCGTTATTGCGGATGCAATAAAGAAAAAGCAGCAGAAGATGCAAGACTATTTCATTGTGTAATATGTCAGCAGAAAGTGGATTTTTGAGAGTCAAATTCATTAAAACTTTTATATCGAATTACCCGCTATATCGAACTGGTAGACGTTTTTTTGCGAGTTCGATATAAACGGGTTTGACTGTATAGTAGTCTTGCACAGCACCAGTCTGCAATGTTGATATCGTAGGATCTTTTGTACTACTAGTCTGTAGGTCAAATTGACAGATTGCTCTGTCCTAACAGCTGCTATGCTGCTTAAAACACAATACCATAAGATACAACGCCCATTATTAATTTCACTGCTGGATGTACTACAAGCCCCCGAAATAAAAGGACTCGGACAACTTTCGTCAACGTAGGACAGGCTGGTTGGCCGTCCTTATTTGCTATATTTTCCGTATCTGAGTCCGCCTCAAACAACGGGAGAGAAAAATAGAGCACTGTGCAATAGCAGCCAACAACGGTCGACGCTGACCGGTAACTCGGAAGTTCAGTAAGCCAGGAAACTTGTATCGCAGGGCCTTGAAGCCAGCCAGGGCGCTCGTCGTCAGAAACAATCTCGCTGGCAGGAAAAAGTGGGAGCTAGACACATCGTCACAAAGCGTCGTGGTCGGTTTGGTTCTCGGCTAGAACATGCTGTTCAACTGCGGTTTCAGCTGCGGTATACACTGTCCAAAGAGTTGCTACGGAGGCAACAGATTCATGCGCGCCCAAGGATATACCTGCACGAGCACACAGTGCCTAAAGGAGATCGTGAAATAAGCCGGCAATTCTGCCTTTTGGGTTCAGTGCACTTCATAAGCACTCCCGAGGCATCAAATGAGGGCACATCAAGTCTTTGGTCGATTGGGAAGGCTGTCCACCCGTGCATGCTTTTCATTAATTTTGATGAAAGGCACCAAACCTTCAATTAGCTCGAATGCATTCTAATGACTCATTCTTAAGACTGATATTGCAAAACTAGACCATCACCCCCATTTTTGCAAGCAATCTGAGATAGGAGTGGGATCAAAATTACAACATAAGTTGTGAAATACATTCACTACCACACATTCTACAGAATGGTCAGAAAGAATATTAAATTGGGTTGCATTTCCCTTTACCAGCCTATTTTAATGTAGGTTTCTATTATCACTTTCAATACCTGCCGACTTGTTTCATAACCTCACATTTTGACCAAATTCACAGTTCCAAATTTTGTGTTGCGGTCCGCCGGACTTTGGCAACTTTATGTTGCAGGTACATGCAGGTTTATACGAAGCAAACAAAGAAACTGTGGTTGCAATAACAGCCAGCAGTCGGAAAGAAATGACGATTCGCATGCTTCAGCTCCAACAGTTTTCGCGCAACCCAACTTTGCCCGCAAATACAGAAATGTGATGCAGGGCTGTGGCAGATGGGGCCACCAGAGCTCAGATTTTGCGATCAATCGATCGCTCAGTTCTACATTTAAGCAAACTGACTCCTTCATGGCGCCATTCTTCCGACAACTTTCTGCTTCGAGGCAGAGAACCAGTCTTGGGTTTTGTTGCCTTTTGCATCCCCATTCGATGCAGTTGTGGGCTATGCCTAATTGGGTTCGGTGCCACCTTCGGAAAAGCGGCAAAGAAAACCATGTCATGGCCGAGTGTCGACGCACGGGACGCCATGCTAGATCGTAGTATTGCCTCGTGGAGCCGGCCCGATTCCTCCTGCCAACTTCTCGTAAAACGGACTCTCTAAAACTAGTGTGGTTTTGGGTGCGACAACACGAGGAACGTGGCAACTCTGCGGCTATTTGGCGTCGACGTAATGCCTAACGGGGATGGAAGGGCGGGGCAGCTCCTGTGACTAAAGGTGAAGAAAACAAAGGGGTCCAAACAAACTAGCAAGCACGCCGACCCATCACTTCCAAACTATGTACAAAGCACACCAAAACAAGCTCCAACATTCCCGTCGAGGGGGAGGGTGGGCTGTTCAAGACAGTTCGTAGGCTTCCTTCATGAGCACGTCGTCGTTCTCCAGAAAGTCCTCAAACTCCCGGGCGACGTGGTTCTCCCCGTCCCCTGAAAAGAGGCCGCAACAAAGAGTGCCAACGTGTTGCAGCGTTTTAGGCTGCATCGCTGACATCGCTAGCAGTGCTTTGTTATAGAGCATCAGTCTGTTAAAGGGTCTGTGAAACGGAAGTTCACGCTTGGGAACCAGATGAGAAAGCCAACGTGTGTGACAAAACCCAGTTTCTGTTCCATGCTTTTTGAGTGTTAGTTGCTTATACTTGAAGCACTTTTCGTCCAAAGTGAAAAAATTGTTTCATGGCCCCCTTAAAGTAGACATATCTCGTAAAATTAGTGGGATAAAGCTAATGTGCAAATGGTTGGCTCCGAGAAGAACACATTTAATTTTAACGAGCCCGCATCTCACACTGGAGCGAGAGAAATGTCAAAACAATGTTACAGTAAGATTGCACTTCATACAACATTGACCCAACTTAGGGTTTAGATGATTAGCACTATACCTTAGCTCAGTGGTTCTTGTATGTGCACAGAAATGCAAACAACAATGCCCACACCCAGTTTTTTTGTTTTTTTTTTTAACTAAGATTGATTGAAAGTGTTTATTTTGCAACTTTTCTGCCCCGGTGCAATCATTTCCTGTTCTAGTTCATGTTCACACTACAGCAACAAAGCTTCATGCATGGGATAAAAAAACAAGTCAAAAGAATGAATGGTAGAACTTCTCTACAATAAAAAGGAATAAAGCGAAGCAAGGTTGAAGCTTACATGTAAGACAGGTACTTGAGCTACCACTATAAGAGCAGATACAGATATAGAAATACATTTTTTGTAACTACTGCACCAACAATGTTTGTTGGTTGACCCCTGTACACTGATTTAGGAAAAAGAAAAAGGTTCACAAAAATTATGACTCTAGATACTCACCTTCGTAGCCATCGAAGCCGTCCTCTCCCTCCATAAACACGTCTTCGTGCATCCCTGCAGTAAAGGGTTCACACAGACCATTTGTTGAGACGTCGGTACTTTCTCGAACTCTCACAATAGTACTTGTCTAGGGAAGCTCCAGTAGCTGCAAAGGATTGCTAGGAGCATGAGCCAACTCGACAGAATGGTTTTCGAAACTACAGGTTTTCCCGCTTATTTTATTCCGAATGGTGGTCAGTTTAATCCAAATGCCAATCAATTTAGTTCGAGCACCATTCAATTTAATCCCAGCGCTGCCCGACTTAATCCTGGGGCCAGTCAATTTCATCCATAATATATACATGCTCGTTTTTGTCTTCAGTGGTCGTGTTTCGCTTACACTTTTGATAAACACGAGTAATTATTTATAGAATTAGATTTTGTTAGGGACGTTTGATATATATCACTTAGAGTTACTAATCGCACAAATGACATGTGAATTACTCTTTTGGTAACCCCGAGTTGTTGGTGGCACACTCGACTTTGACGTTTTGTTTACTCTTTCTCATTACTTCGACTTATTGATACAGTTCAGATGATATAAGTACAATTGGCAATTTGTGATTGTACTTTTTATTACTTCTCGCTATTATTGACACCGCTGACTTAAAATTGCTTCCACTTCTCATTATTTCGACCTATTCATAACACAATTTTCATAAAAGTTCAACAAACATTTCTATTACTCTCTCGATTACTTCGAGGAATTATTGACAAAAATATAACTTCGTAGAAGCTCATTTGACATTCTGATTGCTTTTTGGTTATATAGCTACTATTATTGACGCAAACAACTTTATAGAACCAAACATTTCGTTACTCAGTCGATCACTTCGAACTAATATTGACAAAGGCACTTCATATAAGTTAAGCTAAGAGTTTGATTACTCCTTCGATTAATCCGTGTTACTATTCACCCAACTCACTTTAAATTAACTTAGTGGTTACTTTTTATCTTTCCCCGATATATTAGTCACAACTGAGTTAATATCAGCATTATTGGCATCTTGGTACCTTTGAGTAACTGTGACCTATTTGACTTTATATTGGTTTGACATAATCCTCACTCTCCTTATTACTTCGAGCTTTACACCAACAAGTGATTTATTCCCGGCTCACTTCCCATTTTGATCACTTCGATTTACTATTGATCCAATGGAATTAGCCTAATTGACATCATGATTACTATTGACATTACTTTGAGCAAATTATAGACTAACCGATTTCTGGAATTTGATTCAGCCTAATTGACATCATGATTACCATTGACATTACTTTGAGCAAATTATAGACTAACTGATTTATTATGAGCATGAGTCACATAATAATTACACTTTTGATAACTTTGAGTTACTTTTGACCAAATGGACTTTAATTCACCCCAATTGACATCTTGATGACTTGATTACTTTGAAGTAATATTCAACCACTTGATTTGTTATAAGCCTAGTTGATGTTGTGATTAGTAGTTTGATTACTTTGAGTTACTATTTACTCAACAGACTTTATGTCAGCTAATTGACATTGTTGTGCATCTCTTGATTACTTCCAGTTATTATGCAACCAGTTCATCTATTACTAGCTCTATTCACAATATTATTACTCTTTTGACTACTTAGAGTTACTTTTGACCCATTTTACTATTGCCTAATTGACATTATGATGATTATTTCTATTACTTTAAGGTAATATTCTAGCAAATTATTTATTATGCAGCTCAATTGACATTATGGTTACTCTTATTATTACTTTGAGTTAATATTGACCCAATGAACTTTAATTAGGCCTAATTAACATTGTGATTACCCTTTTTATTACTGTGAGTTAGTATTCAACTAACTGATTTATTATGAGCCCAATGGACATTATGATTACTCTTTTTATTACTTTGAGTTACTTTTGACCAAATGGGCTTTATTTCGACTTACATGACATTTTGATGACTCTTGATTACTCTAAGTAGTCAGGAGAGTCACCAAAATGTCAATTATGCCCAATTGAATTCCATTGGGTCAATACTGACTCAAAGTAATCAAAAGAGTAATCATCATGTCTATTGGGTTCATAATAAATCAGTTAGTTGAATATTAGCTCAAATTAATCAAAACGGTCATCACAATGTCAATTAGGCAGAAAAAAAGCCAACTGGGTCAATAGTAACTCAAAGTAATCAAAATAGTACACAAAATGACAACTAGGCTTATATATAAATCACCGAGTTGAATATTAGCTCAAAGTTATCTAAATCCTCATCAAAATGTCAATTGGGCTGAATTAAAGTAAACTGGATCAACAGTAACTTGAAGTAATTGAGAGTAATAATAATGTGCATTAAGCTTGTAATAGATGAACTGGTTGTATGTAACCCTAAGTAATCCAGAGAGTCCCCAAAATGTCGATTAGGCCAAATTAAAGTCAATTGGGTTAATAGTAACTCAAAGTAATAAAAGGGTAATCATAATGTCAAATGAGATTATCATAATTTGGCTGAATATTACCTCAAAGTAACCAAGAGTCATTGTAATGTCAATTAGGCCATATTAAATCTATGGGTCAAAAGAGCAACAATATTGTGAATTGAGCTAATAATTTATCAACTATTTCCATAATAACTCGAAGTAATCACAGACGCACCACAATGTCAATTGGCTGACATAGTCCATTGAGTAAATAGTAACTTGAAGTAATCAAACCACTAATCATCACATCAATTAAGCTTGGATCATTCCCTCAAAGTATTCCAAAATGTTTGTGAAACTTTTATTTTGAAATTCGTGTTAGTAATGGGTCGAAGTAATTAAAAATGCAAGCCTTACCTCCATTAAGCATTAAATAAAGTCAGAAGTGTCAAAATAGCACAAAAGTAATCAATTTTTAAAAACTGCAATTGCACTTTTATTATTTGAATTGTATCAATAATAAGTCAAACTAATAAAGAATAAACAAAATGTCAATTCAGTCAATTTGAAGTCGAGTGCGCCGCTAAGAACTCTATGGTACCAAAAGAGTAATCAAGATGTCAATTAAGCTACGTCAATCATGCGACTGTTAAGTCCAAGTAATCGAAATAGTAATCAAAATAGCAGTTGTCCCAAACAAAAATCTATTTCTATGATCAATTACTCTACGGCAGTTATCCAACGTGTAAGCGAAACGCGACCACTAAAGACAAATAAACGCATGTATATATTGTGGCTTATATTCACCGATGCCAGGAGTAAATTGGGTAGCACAAGGATTAAATTGGATGTCGCTCGAATTAAATTGGATGGCACTCGGAATAAATTGATTGTCGTTTAGATTAAAATAAGCGGGAAAGCCTGTAGTCAACTACACTTATCTACTTGAGAACAGCCCACATCGTTTGCAGAAAGAGGCTCTCTTCCTCCTAGAGCACAGGAGAGTCAATCACCGCAATGCACAGAAAGAACTAGTTTGTGCACCAGTATGCTCTTTACATAGACCTCGGGAGCACATGAGACACCGTGCTTATTATCGTGGTGTGACCGGCATCTTTCCGAGAAAATGCCTCAACATCTGCTGTATGTCTCGCACAGAATGTTGCGACTGAATCTTGGACATGCTGAGGGAAACCGGTGCTTTACAAATGATTTAAGCAACGCTCGAGTAGATGAGTCGTGCTCACAGGCAGCTTTTAAGGAATCTTGTTCCCTGCAGACAATGTCTACAGTCCTTTTATCCTACATTGTCTCCAGCTGGTTTTAAGAGGGAAAGCAGCTCACCGAAGCGCTCCATCCTGTCTGGACGAAGGTGCTCCACACAGCGGCTGAAGTGGCTGATGTCCAAGCCCTGGCTCGGCCCGAGGGGAAGGCGCTCAAACTCTACGCTGGTTCCTGAAACAGCGAGCCTCATGTCCAGCAACTGCTGTGCAGCAGCTTGCCATTCTCACACATACTCTGCATCGACCAAACTCTCTACTGTCGAGACCAGTTATAACGAAGTCGGTTATAACGAAATAGCGGCTACAGCGAAGCGATTACGATTTCCCATTCCCTTTTGCACTTCGTTATAACCGAAGTCAGTTATACCGAAATAGCAGATATAGCGAAGCGTTTCCGATTCCCGTTGACTTCATTATAACCGGTCTCGACAGCATTGGTTGGCATCTCGTGCGAGCCAACTCGTCTAAATGCTATAGAGGTCGACTTTTCTGCGGAGCATATGGAGAACCAATCGGCTTAGATACAGCGGAACTTCTCTATAAAAAGTGTTTTCTAGGAGAAATGAATATTGGTACCTCAAGGGCCGATAGTCGAGCCCACTCATAATGTACCTGTTCATAGCAAAATTCCAGATATGGCAAACTAATGTTCATTTCATGCTCCCATTTGTATACTTTCAATGTGATTTGAGCCCACATTTAACAACATTCCAAGCTCAGTTGTGAATTTAACACAAAAAATGTTTAAAGCAAAGAAAATATCCGATGACAATGGTCAAAAGCTAGAGTGTCATACAAAGTCGGGACACAAATAAGCTGGTGAGGATTCGACATAACACAACCCCGAGGCTGCAGGAAGCCAAAGATGGCCACACAAAGTCTCTCTTTCCGTTTCATCGTTTGCTTCCTGCAGCCCCGGGGCTGTGTTTTGTCGAATCTATAGTGCCAGGTGTTCGGGAAAAATTGCAGTGGCTGGTATTGGCCGTTTGGAATGAAAAATACAGTCATCCGTGCAAGATACAGTCGTTCCATTTCAAACGTCCCAGACATTGCGCTCGGCCATTTCCGATTTTTTAAAAGAAAATTTGTGGCTTTTTACTTTAAGGTTTTGACCCTTTTCCTAAAATATTTTCGCCAAAAAAAATTTTGTTATGGCGTGCGCGGCTTTAATTTTTAAAGGGAGTGTCTACATCCACGCGCGGGGATGTAGTCAAGTCGGGAGGAGATAGGGCTCCATCCGCAGGAAGTGACGATAGTGCGTGGACGCACTACGTCACTTCCTGCGTGGACGGGGGCGATTCTCCCCATCCACGCACTATGTCAGTCTTCTCTTTGTTTTTTTTTCTCTCATTTCAAGGAGTTTGGCCCATTGTGTATTAGCACGGTTGTGCTTCTGACATGCCTCGAGTTCTGGTTGCCGGGGATTCGATGGTGAAATACTTGTCCCACTATTTCCCATCGAATAACCAGGGGACTGTCGAAGTGCGGGCGTTTAGTGGCATTAGGATCGAGGCTTCCTGCTTGATTCTGAAGCTCTCATTTTGCACTTAGGCACAAACAACAGCAGCGTTTGTGCCAGCGTGTACATTGGCAAGTACCGTCGGCTGGCCGCTCAGATCTGGGAACGCAATCCGACAATGCAGATCGCCTTTTCTTCCGTCCTTCCGAGGCGGGAGAACAGGTTCTCTTCGTTGAAATGTCAACGCAGTCAGAGCGCCGAGATCCAGGCGTTGAATGATCGGCACAGAGACGTGAACTAGATTCTGCAGGAGTTCTGCCGCAAGAAGGGCTCTGTGTTCATCGGTGATCTTGTGGACAAGTGGCATCTGAGCATCGCCTACTCTTTTATTTGTCATGGAATAAACTGTTTCTGGAATATTTTATCCAGTTTCTTCGATTGAATGCTCTCGGTATGTTTGTTATTACTGGGCCTAATGCATGTTTTCCCTTCTCTCGCAATCTTTGTGAGATTGAGAGCATGTGCGCAAGTCAAGAACGTACGGAGCGGTGGGCTTGCACTTGTCCCCTTCGATGCACATAAGCTCGCACTAAAGCGCCTCGAACCAAGCCAACCACACGCACTACAAAGCCTCACTGCCTCGCCTCGGCAGCGATGCACACATGGGCGAAGGCCCCGGAGGCCGCACCGAGCCAACCAAGCCCACACCAGACTGCTGCACGCCACACGCACAGATGGCACGCACGCCCGCCCACACGTGTGTGTGACTCCTGGACAACCTAACTATAAAGATATCCATTGATACTATTTTTATGAAGCATGATATTTACTATTAGTCTTAGAAAACAGTAAAAAATTGATAAATTGTCTAAACATTTGTAAGGTCACGTGACATATTAACTTTAAAACCACAATAAAATCTAACCCCTCTTATTTTTATATCCTATATTTACCGTAAGAATCCCGAAAGGACGCCCACCCAAAATGAAGAGATAAATGGTGAATAACATGGGGTGGGGCTATCTTTGGGGATACCACAGCAAAACTTTATCAAAAATTAATAATAAGCGCTGGGGCACCCGCTACAAACCACGTGACGTGGGAGCTGATACCGTAGATCGCGGACACGGCAAATTTGCGTTTCACGATGCGATAAACAGGCGGGAATTCGCTACAAACTCCTGTGTCACGGGAAAGGATACCACAAGTGGCCGACGCAGCAGATTCGTGTTTCACGGTGCGAAGCGACTTGCGGAAACCCGCCGAGAAACTCGCGTCTCACGGGAACGGATACCGGAGATCGCGGACGCAGCAGATTCAAGTTTCATGGTGCAATAAAGACGCGAGAACCCGCAACAATCTTGCCTATCACGGAAACCGATATCGCGCGCGCAGATCGCGGACAAAAACACAGAAATACGCTACAAAGTCGCATGTCACAAAAACAAATACCGCAGATCGCGGACGCAACAGAATCGCATTTCACGATGCAATATACCGCACGCGGGAACAACTCGCGCGTGTTACAGCTAAAAATCAGATGTCGCACGCGCAGATTGCGGACAAAAATACGGAACCTGCTACGAACTCGGGACGAATGCCGCAAATCGCGAACGCAGCAGATTCGCATTTCACGATGCAATATACACGCGGAACTAGCGTGTTACGCGAGCCGATATCGCGCGCAGATTGCAAGACAGAAACGCGGGAACCCGCTATGAACTCGCTTCGGCGGACACGCTAGGTACCGCCGATCGCGCCGCTTGACGCGCGATTGCCCCGTCGGACATCGCTTGACGTCCAATGGGAATCGGGGGTGGGCGCTGTTTCGGGACTCATATGTTACAGATATTGAGCCAGAAAAACGGGATGGGCGATCTTTCGGGGAGAGGGCGCCCTTACGGGATTTTACGGCACTCATAAAAAAGCATAATGTGTACATAAAAAAATAAAATTGACCGCATCTCCACGTGGTGAATGATGTTGATTGGGGCGAAGCTCTGGTGGTGCTTCTCTGCGTAGGACACTGAGCCGCAGCATGCCGAGCCTTTCTGTTCGTTTTTTCATCCATGTCAGAGAGAGAATGTGGTATAGAACGTGGTTATATACGCATTTGAGCATTTGACCGCAGCGCCCTCTCGTCTATAAACGTTGAGTCAATGCATGCAAAGTTTTAACGCGATTATATACGCATTTGACCACAGCGCCCTCTCCTGTATAGACGTTGAGCGTCTACATGCAACGTTTCATCCATGACATCCCCAGCTCTTGAGTTACTACCACATCTCAGAGCCCCTACTCGTCCCGCAGTCGTGGCCGAGTGGTTAAGGGGATGGACTAGAAATCCATTGGGGTCTCCCCGCACAGGTTCGAATCCTGTCGACATGTACAAACATATATATATATTTTTATATTTTTTTTTTATTTTTTTTTTACATGAGCACGTAGCTCTACGAGCAGGAGCACGAGCACCGGACGCCGGATGGACGGACAAGGCTAGCCCCTAAGGAGCTTCGCCCCTAAAACAAATTGTGCCCTTATATTATAAGTCACGTGACCTTTTGCGTGGATGGAGCCTTGTCTCCTCCCGACTTGGCTACGTCCCCGCGTGTCGATGTAGCCTCGGCCATTTTTAAAATGGGCGTAAAACTAGGCATCATACAATAATCGAGTATAAATAACATTTCCTTCGAAACGCCTCAGAATTTTGTTTATAATATTTAATTGGCTTTTAGCTTGCTATGTTGCGATGATTATGAAATTTTTATTGTTAAAATATTTTTTAAAGTTTAATAAAATTCACAAAAATTTGCACTTTTCTAAATTTGTTGTTTAATTATCGCTTTGCAATTTGAAAGCCCTGTATATGTATTACAAATAAAAAATATTTTAAACCAAACAACCAAATACTTCACAGAAAAAAAAATGAAGTTGCGAAAAAGTTTGTTTTACTGCCTAAACAGTCGTTTATTCTACAAAAATATGAAACATAACGACTTTCGAGGAAGAGTTTTTTGCCTTTCATTTCTGAAAGTGTAATCAAATTTATTTTTTTCTAAAGCGAGAAAAAAAATATTGAAGTTGAGCTGCCGCTTTGCAACTTGGACTGGTTTCTTAGTTTCTCTTCATCACACAGCACGCCAATGTCGACGTCGTAGCCGGACGCAACGCACAACTGTTGTTTGTCTTGAGCGGAGTGTCTACCCCAGGTAGCTGTACATTTATAAATACTTAATTTCCCCCATAGTACAGCTTCGCTGGTTTTCCTTCTTCACGAGAGTGGAAAGGCTAAAAATTTTCTTTAACCATTTCTTTTGGAACCCAGAGAATGGTAATACTTCCAATGTTATTTCTAGCCCAGGTGAACAGCTGATAGGGCATCATAATTTGATTCTGAAAGGAACTTTGAAGACTGGCCCTTGCTGCCAAACGCTTCACTGTTTCCTTACTCCAGTTACAAGCACTCTTCCCGTGGGATGCAGCAAAAAAATTCCACTTAGCGGATGTGCTGTACTACAGTAGAACCTCGTTGATACGTTTTTCAAGGGACCACGGAAAAGAAATGTATCATCTGGGAAAACGTAACGACCGATAACGCACTTAGGGGGCTCTACATGAGATAGAAAGCAGCTCTTATACAATGGTTTATTTTATGTGTACTTACAGAACTGTTGAGGACTCAGACATGTTCACAAAAGCGCGTAATATCCGCCTGCAGCTTCGAATTAATGTTAAGCAGTAAAAGCTGTTTCTCCAGGAGCCACAGTCCTCTCTCACTCTCCGCGCAGTCGTGAACATTTACGTAGCGGCGCAAGGTGTCCAACGCAACGATCGCGTCCGCAAACGTGGGCGCAGCATAATCGTTTGTTTCTTGCTCGACATCTTCATCACTTTCTTCGTTGTCGGCAGTAGTGAGGTCGGCCACGATGTCCGCTATGGTCTGCGGTTCAGAGGTAACGACGTTGTCGTCACGTGGCGCATATTCACAGTAGGCGATGGCGACGATGCTGTTCAAAGTTGACAGCGCGAGTCCGAGGTCTCTTGCAATGTCAGGTCTCTTCCGGTTGAGATTGCGATCCACCGTCTGAAGTATACCTTCTCGAAGAGTGCCTTCCTTTTCGCGATGCCATGACCGTCGTCAGTGGGTGCAAAGCTCACATACTCCGAAACACCACGGTTCACGCAATCGAGCGGAACAGAAACTAGAAGTGCAGCGTGCATGCGGGGGCACCTCGTGCCAGAGAAAGAGAAGGACAGATGAAAGAGAGAACGAGCGTTTGCCGCCTCGCCAGCCTCGCTCCCCGTCCGAGCAGTGCTCCAAGGTCACACCCGGGCAAGATGGGAAGCTGTGGCAGAGCTCAGCAAAGCCCAGCGAGAAGAGACGGAAAAGAGAGGCGAAAGGAGGAAAGGAGAAGACGGACGTCTGCGTGCCTACGTGTGACGTGCGACCCGCATTGCATGGTTCGGCTTTGCTCCGCTAGCTTCGCTTCGAAGCCAGCCTGGCAGCCCGGCGCGCCGAGGCGCCGCGATGCCGACACTTTTGGACGTAACAACCGGGAAAGCAAACGTAACAGGCAGGAAACTAATACATGTATCTCTATGGAAGTAAAACTGGACCGGCGTTTTGGAACGTAACAGCCGGGAAAACGTATCAAGCGAGAACGTATCAACGAAGTTCTACTGTAATTGTTGCAACTGAACAGAGCCGGTGGGACATTAGGATGAGTAAACACGAGACAACTATCATCCTAGTTCAGAAAATTAAATAATAAGAATGTCCTACTTACACTCATCAGCTTGTGCACGAACCACAGAATGACTTGCCTGTGCCGATTGACCTGCTTCATCCATCGTTATAGCACCGTACTCCGATGAAAAATAAACATCTTTCTTGGGAAGATTCTCGATCGCACTAGTCAGTGGTAAGGTCATTCCAAACAATACCCCCGTTTTTCTGCCCTTTCTTACAGTCAGTCCTTTCCTTTCAAAACCATTTCACCTTTAAACGTCTAATGACGTCTAACTCCTGGTAAGCTCAGTTGGTAGAACGCTCAATTGGAAATGGAGAGGTCCCTGCTTCGATATCAAGACCAGGCATATTTTTTCGGTCGCACACCAGTCACTAAGCTGTGCTACGAGATTTGTGTTTGCCCTTTGTTTCTCCTTGTTTTCCTTCTCCAGGGATTATTACTGTCATTCTTGTCCAGCTTGCTTGCACCTTTGCATTAATTGCATTATTACCATAACCTTAAATGCAGGCCATTCACCTTTGTTGGTGTTAGACTGGTGGCAGATGACAAAAACCCGTTTGCAATACTGACCTCTAACTCCTGGTTAGCTCATTTGGTAGAGCGCTCCACTGGAAGTGGAAAGGACCCAGGTTCGATACCAGGAGCAGGCAGATTTTTTCGGTCATGCACCAGTCACCTTAGCTGTGTTTGGAGGTCTGTGTTTGTCCTTTGTCCGCTTTGTTCCCCTTCTCCAGGGATTATTACTGTCATTCTCGTCCAGCTCGCTTGCACCTTTGCATTAATTGCATTATCAACATCACCTTACGATGTACCGCAGCGGACGCTACGCGGTAGTGTAGCCAGTCCAATGCCGTGTTAGTGTCACATGACCTAAATAATTTTGATTAAACTTTCAAAAAATAAAGACAATAAACTTTTCTTATAAAGGCACTATGTTTTGCATTTTTACTTGGACCACCTGAGAATAGGATAGACGGCAGTTTAGTCAGCAAAACGGGCTTTTTTACATGTATGTGAAGTATTTTGCTGCACAGCTTCAAACATTTTTCATTTGTAATACATCTACAGGGATTTTAATAAATAAAAGTTATAATTGCCAGACACAAAGCAACAATTACCTAAAAAATTAAGAAAAGTTAATTTTGGTACATTTTGCTAAATGTTCTAAAAATATTTTAACAATAAAAATTGCATAATTATCACAAGCTAAAATCTGTTAGAATTTCATTAAACAAATTGTGAAGCATTTAAAAAAAATCTGATTCTTTTACTCAATTATTGATTGATACCTAGTTTTATGCCCATTTCAGAAGTTCGATCCACACTCACGCCATAAAAAACATTTTTTCGCCAAAAATATTTTAGGAAAAGCTTAAGGACCTTGGGTTAAAAATTCAAGAATTTTCTTTTAAAAGCTGGAAATGGTAGAGCGCAACGTCAGGGACGCTTGAGATGGAACGACCCAGTACAGACGTGGGATTGTCATTAGTAGTTTTTGTGGAATTTATAAATGTGAGAGGCATATTTCAATTTTCATTTCAGTATCGCCCTAATGGCTTTGATAACAGCTTTTCAATTCTCGAAAAAAATACAGGAAAACAAGGGAATCTTTTGCTGCGCTATTTGTATAGCGTCCAAGGCACACATTTTCATTTGCAATTGCAGTTTGCTCTACTGCGTTTCATCTGCTTTTATGGCATTTACAAAGACATGGCATCTGCCTGTACCAGCCACAGGCTGAGCACCCTGCATAGTATTTGCGGCTTTTACTCTACCAGTTTCTGCAGCACAAAATTAGCATGGGGAAGAGCCCACCTCCAGAATGTGCACGCACGCATCCGAGATTGTATTAGGTAAACACATACGGCGTTATTGCGGCTACATTGCGCTGAGCATTATGCGTATGACAGCAGCAACTTAATTTGTTTACGCAATATGCTGCAAGCCTTGTCGCAATGTATGCGTAAAAAAAGTCACGATTTTTGCAAAGACCAGATATAACAAATTCTGAATATAGCAAACATATTTCTGATTCCGATTCCTATTAACCTTGTTTCATATTTCTGATTCTATTAACTTGTTACAATCAACTGGACTGTACAAGTATTATGAGCAAACTTCAACTTTGCTTTGGCATACCCGTATCTCCACTATATCGACCCGTAGTATAAGGAGGCTGTACCATAAACGGTCGCCAACCAACATTCCAGGCTCGTCGGTTATCGCACAAAATATTGAACAATCAAGATGTCCAAAAGAAAATACTTCAGTCGAAACATTAAATTTTCGTACCTGTACAAATAACTTCAGTCAGCTTCCACTCGATTAATGAAACATTACATTTCCGCGCGAGATCCGCTTTGTATCGGCCACTTTCCCATTGTTCGATGATGGCAGCTTTCTTTTCCAATGTCGTCATGGTTCATCGGAAACAGCATTCGAGTAACTACCCTACTTGTAATGTAGGTTGGTGCAATTTGATTTCCCCAAGAGGTAGGCACCTGAGACAGCCCGTAAAGGCTTTTAGTATTGTAAGTAAACATAGATGAATAAACAAATGGTTTGAGGCTCGTGAGAATGGTCACAGCACTTGCCTCCAACGAAGAGTGTCAGCTTGTGGGGCCGCTCCGCCACGATGCTCAGGCAGCCAGTCACGGCCTCGTTGGTGACGAGGTCGCAGCCGCTCACATCCAGCAACTCCAACTCTCGGCAAAGCTCCACGAGCATCAGCACTCCTGCATTGCAGCACGACGGCTTGGCACTTCACACAATTTTCACCTTCCCATCTTCCCGGGATTTCACGAGTTCAAACTTTGAGCCGGAAAGTTTTCAATTTCACGGGGAAGGCCAAGGCTCGACAGGTTCAACAAGCCCGACCTAAACCCCGCTTCCCCTTAAGGGAGAGTACCCATTTTTTCTGAGGAGCTCCTTGAGGGAAAGGATAGGGGGGAGAAGGGGCCCTGCCCCTCCCGGGAAATTTCAGGGAGGGGTTCAGGTCACCGAGACCTCCCTCCCCTGATAGTCGGCACCTATGCTGGCACTGCTGTTTGTCAATGAGCCAGCCAAAGGGTTGCGAGTCCAGTGTTCTTCATTCGGTGCTGTCTGGGCACTCGACGGTGCACCTTTTGATAAATGTGCAATACTGCGCTGTTATTTGATAGAAAGGCTTCGTTTTATCCTTTCAACAAAGGATAAGTTAGGGGGAGGGTATGAAGGAAGACGGTGACACAAAAAGCGACTCCAGAAGTGACGTCATCGACGTCACGTGGTGTGTTGTGCAACGCATCGTGTCACTGCGTTGCATGGACCATGCAACGAGACACGGCAAGTCTTGGTACAAACTCGGATGCATCGACGTTAAGGACACCGTCGCATACTCTACGCGCAAGAATTTTGTCGGCAATCACCGAAACGGGCTGCAAGTTTTGTGCACTGCCTGCTTCTTTGAGAATCTATTTTTAGGTTATGTTCGGCTTTTGAAGCCTGCCCTAGCTCGTCCCTTTTAGCGCTTCAGTTCCACGAGCGAAGTTCGAGATGTCGGAAGTCTGCTCTCAAAATTTTTCGTTTTGTGACATGAAGAAACTCTCCAATGACCAACATTTCGAGAAATCGCTCGAGCAAAATGAGATTTATCGAGCCTCGAGCAGAAACTTAGAAAACAGAAGTTAAACAGAAGGAGTGCCTGCTAGTTGGTAGCACTGACCTGTGTCGCTGACTTGGGGACAGCCCCGGAGCTCGATGCTCTTCAGCTGGCCGTGGCATGCCAAGGTCCCCAGGCCAGAGTCCGTGACCTCGGAGAAAGGACAAAGCACACCGCTCAGGCACAGCCGAGGATGGGACACAATTATGCAGACTGCATCGTGCTGATAAAGACCAGGGAGCACAGAATCTTCCCTGCACAAACTACACTCCATCTGTGGTCTAGTCTAAATTTTTAATTTTATTTTGTTATTTTTATTTTATTCTTAATAGTATTTCATTTATTTGTATTTATTTTCCTTTCTTTTATTTTATTTCTTCATTTCTATTTTTTTATCCAAAACCTGCTGCTCTTATTGGCACATTAACATTCAAATAAAACTCCTTTAGCATTCCAGACCGGCTGGGACAGAACCCACTGTGTCGATGCTCCTAAACGTGACACATGACGACAACCTTGTGCCATAATTTTGAGTGTCCTTTTCTGACCTTGTTCAAAGTAATAAAAAGGAAACGCTAGTAACTCAGTGGCTATAGTATGCAACTGCCGCCACACTGACCCAGGTTCAAGCCCTGCCACGGCTCCAGCTTTATATATAACCTTAACGTATGTTATGCTCACAGCGTGTCGCTCGTTGCACGAGCTCTTTACGAAGCTCGTTTCTGACAATTTTTTTATAGAAGACGACCCATCAAACATATTCTGCATCAAAAGACGAAAAGTTGGCGCCTTCTTCCATTCAGTTTCATCTTGGCACATCTGATTCCGCGACATTCCAGTTGTCTCAGACTCTGTGCCAGAGTATGGAGTACGTGTGTCGGGTGACGAGTTCCCATCCTCTGAACTCAATGTGAAGAAGCCTTGGAATTCAGAACGAAAAGAGGCACCGCTCCAATTGCCACTGCTGCCAGAGCAGCCGAAACGACCGTCTCGGACGTATCATGTGCGGGAACCGTCTATATTTGGAACTATAAAAAGCCCCAGCAAATGAAACGCAACACAAATAGAACAACTAAAGTTCCCCAAAGACGTAACAGGTGACAGGACATCCCGGGGCGCACGTGGTTTCGCGTGTCGGCAGGAACTTTCAAATAGTGTAAACGACTAAATTTTCGCAAGGACCTAATTTTCGCAAATTTCGAGAATACGCCTACAATGTCGCGGAAAATACGTCCCGCAAACGATTCGGGCAATATGTGAACGCTACGGAAGCTACACTCGATTCGCGAAAATTAGAACCCGCAAATAATTTCAAACTTTCAGCTTTGGCCCGATTCGCGAAAATTTGAGCCCGCAAAAATTGAGTCGTTTACAGTATGTAATCGCTACCATGTATGTTTGGCAGCAAACTCCCAAAGAGGTTAACAACTGCTCATTCCCCAGTTTTTCACGATTATCTTTAACTTTTGGGCAGACGCTTGCTTGGTTCTTTACAGTAGATCCAATAACATTGTTGACACCGTGATGTCACGCAAACCACGGCTTCGCACCACGAGTCACCTAACATACCACCCACACCAGGCACGACCACGAAATCCGAGATTGCTTCTGTTTGAATGCATACAAGCAGTGTTGGGTAAAGTACACCCAAAAAGTACTTGAAGTAAGGTACAAAGTAAATGAGAGGTTATGTACTTCAAGTAAAGTAGTAAGTACGCTGGGCACAATGTACCTGAAGTAAAGTACTTTAAATACAATGTACTTTCAAAGTGCAACCACTTTGAATACAATATTTTATAATGTATTTTTAACCATTATCCAATGCCCCAGGGATAATTGGGTGTGCATCAGTTATTTCTGGAAATGGTGGGGAATATTAGATAAAGTCAAGTGGCGACAGAGCAGTTGTTTTGCTCTCACTGACAAACTATTTAATGCAATTAACTTATAAATTATTTGTATCATTATAGCCATCATTACTTCACTCATTCATTGTCAGATGCTTCGTGAGAATCGATGCAATGCGATCTCCAAGAATTCCTCATCAACAATCGCAGGCAATTTGTTTGCGGGTAAAGACACCATTGCGTGCGCCGCACTCCACCTCGCAAGTGCTGTGAGGTCTGTAAGTCTTCCCTCCGACTTCTGAATTTGGTGCTGCTTGCACTGGCTCCCGCCCTAAGAGGCGTACTAGGAGAGAGCTTGATGTCAGCCCCATAGCTTCCGTAAGCTCTGGTGAACAAGCATTCTCACCTAATGTATTTAGCCTCTTCGCTTGCACTGACTGAGCGAGAAGTGTAGCGGGAAAGCCGCCCCCAGTACAAACGGAGCAATGCGGCGTCTGCTTGCATTTCTGATAACGGTAGACTCCCAGTATTTCTTCAAAGTTGGCGAAGTATCCTTTTGGGATACAAAGTTTACAGGACCAGATTTGTGGAACATACTTTGAAGTTGGCAGTTGTACTTCCCTCGGAAAGTACCAGAAAAAATACTTCAAGTACAAGTACACACTCAGATAACGCACTTCAAGTAAACTACAAGTTTTCTTAACCTACTTGAAGTACTAGTAATTTAATTGCTATGTACTTGAGGTACTTCCCAACACTGCAAGTCAGCATTAAAAAAATGTTTTAGGGTTCCTTTAAGGCACTGCACCCTGAAAGACTGACTCACCTGGCCGAGATAGCTCATCTTGAGGTCCCTCAGCCACGGACTCCTCGACAGGTGGCCGCAGGACTTGTCCGTGATTCCGAGATGGCAGCCACTGATGTTCAGGGACCTGCTCGACAAATGGGTCGTGTGTCACCCAGATAGAACGCATCTTCTCCAGTCAATGTGCTACACAGACACTGCAAGTTCTACACGAGATACAGTTATGGTCAGAATCTAAAATTACTGCACGAGGTACTGTTGTAGAGGTTTTTTAGTATGGGGGTTCTTCACTACACGATCAACTCTTAGTATGTTAGTTCAGGCAGTGTGGACTGCCTGAATTTCGCAGACAAAAAATTGTAGAGCCCTTCCACTTCACGTGAAGATGGAGGACCAGCGAAGCTGTTATCTTTACGACGTCTAGGATGATGCCTAGAGGATGACATCTAGGACGACCTCAAGGACGACACCTAGAGGATGACGTCTAGGACGACCTCAAGGTCGACTTTAAGGACGACTTTTAGGACGACCTCGAAGACGATGCCTAGAGGATGATGTCTAGGACGACCTCAAGGATGACTTCTAGGATGACCTCGAGGACGACGTCTAGGACGACCTCAAGAATGACAGCTAGGACGACGCCTAGAAAACTACGCCTAGAGGACGATGCCTAGGATGACCTCAAGGACGACTTCTAGGACGACCTCGAGGACAATGCCTAGAAATAACAAGGGATCAGGACATATCTAATAATGCCAAGGAAGGCTGACTCACGCTGGTTGCCCCCTCTTTTATTTTTATTTATTCATACTTGCCACGACCAATGGGGAGTTTCCTGTCAACATCCGCAGATGCATTTTTCTCAGATTCTAGCGCATAATAGCTTCGCTGTAAAACAATCGCGTTGTTTACAGTATTTAGCTTAATACTTGAGGAGGGGAAGTTATGCTTTCAGCCTCACCACCGCAATAACTAAAATTGCGGAGCTAGTCAAAGCAGGTAGGAAGAACTTGAAAAGAGACTTCCAGAAGCCTCAGAGAGGCAGCTGGCGTTCTGCTAAAGACAGCAGCAAAGGCGCAGTCCCTCAGTCAAATGTCAGCTGTCACGCAGGTGCCCAGGAGGCTCTCTTCTAAACTACAACTGGGCCTTCCGCTAAATCGGGAAAATGTCAGCAAACAACCAGCCGAGAGAAAAGCATGCAGCGAGTACGAGGGGGCACTTCAGCTAAGGAGTAGTGGACGACAGGGGAGGTACGTCTCAAACGATCGGTGCTTGAACAGACCGAAGCATAAAGTTATTGGCGCTGCAGCGACACAATGAACAGGAAACCACCAGAAGCAAATTCAGGCTGACCTGAGCTTGGTGCAGCACCGGCAGATGGCACCAATGGCAACGTCTGTGACTGCCTTGTTCTGGCTCAGGTCTAGTTCCTCCTTTGGTGCCCAAGAAACAAAATAGCATTATTTTTTAGTCATTGAACCCCAACAAAGCACATTAAATAAACTCCCGGAGACAATACACTTTCCACGTCATCCACAAATGAAGCATTAGACCGTCGAGCAACTTCCATTTAAGAGTGGACTTGTAATAAATAAAGCTCTGCCACGAATAAATTCTTATTTTCCTCGTGAAAACTCGTTTGATCAGACAAATATTAGCTTGAGCGCAACTGGCAGGGTAAAACTATACTAGTCGCCGACAAGGTGAGAATGAAGGGGCGTCTCTTTCGAACACTCAGCCTCTAGCAGATAAGTAGCTTACTGCAGAATCTGTTATATGGCTGGCACCTAACCCTATCTGGTTAGGCACCAGCGACCCAAGTCGACAGGCCGACTGCCAGTTGAACGCTGATGCAGCGCAAGTCTCCTCCCTGAGTGGACACCAGTGCCAGCCGAACCTCTTCCTCAATCAACGCTTTGAAAAGTAGGAGTACAGTCGAACCTCGATGTAACGAGGTTGGTAAAATTCGGAATTCTACTTCGTTGACATTGAAATTTCGCTACATAGAAATTCTGAGGCTAACGTTAAAGAAAGTTTCCACAAATGTTTCTCGGGTGCACAAGACTCACCGAGGACGCCTCTATTTTGGTTGAAAGTCGTCCGTCACCTTTTTCTGGGCCACTCTTGGCATTTTTATCGGCATCACACGACGCTCGCATAGCCAGACGGTGAACTACGCAGCGCGAACAAGCACACGTTGAACGAGCCGACAGACAAAAAGGCGGCGGCTCTAGTGTCCTCTAGTAGCCGTTCTGTACATCCCACTTGCCAGATTCGGCCTGTTTCACCCTTTGCACTTTATCGGGAACGCATTTCAGCGCATTTGCTTCCCCAAATCTCCTTTAAAACTCAAAAGTTTGTGACAAATTGTCCATGAAACTTCGTTACATCAAATTTCGGCAAACGGGACTTCGTTACGTAGAGGTAAAAATACATGGCGTGCATACACTTGCGGTTAGAAAAAGTTATGTACTTCGTTACATCGGGGGTTTCGTTACATAGAAGTTCGTTACATAGAGGTTTGACTGTATTGCAATTACGTGCTTGGGAGAAAAGCACACTTTCAAAAACGCGATGATGCACTGGAGTGCTGTTGTATTGAAAAGAAAACAGAAACTTTGTGAATGTTGATATTTACATCGCAGTAAAATTTTCAAAATTAAACTGTGGCTGTTATGCAAGTGTATGTCTTAGGCAGAGATGCCCTGACAACCTGCATTCATCATTTGTGATGCTTTTCTTTCTTCTTTTCAAACTTTAGATTGAAAAAAGAATATTTGCACATAGCAAGATTTGTTAATCCACTCAATTAGATATAGCTAGACATCCCTATAGGCTTAATTTTATGTGAAATCCGTCGCTTAGCTGCCACCTTAAGGCATTAAACTTTCCGAGGTCACAGCCCATAAATATTGTTCGATTAGTGTTAACTTATAAATGGACAAGTGGAAGCTTGGTAACAACCTACACAAGTTTAGCTGGGTTTTCGTTTAAGCATGATGCAACGGTAGAGAAAGGCTCAGAGAAACTATTTGATATTCCATTCGAAACTATGCGGCGAAAACCACTATTCGCTTTAAACTCAAAATTCACTATTCGCACACTGACTAGAATCGTGCCTCTCGAGATGTGCGATTCATATTTGAAACTCTGAATAACTGCACACAGCTAATTGTAATCATTTCAGAACATCATCGGTAGGCTGCAAGAATCCCGAAACATGCCGGTTCTGTGTAAGCCGGTGCTGTGTCAGACACAGCCAAGGTTTATTCGGTGCTTTTTCGAGTAACGAGAGTTTGCAGTGGCACCGGATTGAGACTAGGAAGGAAAGAGACTTACCAGGAGAGGAAGGCCAGACACAGCGCAAATGCCTTCGTTCGTCACTGAAACAATGGTGTGAGGTGCGGCGATTAGAGAGCAACCGGGCAGCAAACCTTGCAGTTTGGGGGAAGCAAAAGCCAAGAGAGGAGCAACCTGTGCGTGGGTTCCCCTGGAAACTGGATGACATACCGTGATGACCAGCGCATATATGCTATAGAGAGTGGACTACAGTCAATTTCTGTAGTCTCCATCTCGAGAGGGCATGCAAAACTGAGCCAAATTAATTACCGTGAACTCCTGAGAGATAGCCCACCTGGAGACTAAGCATGGACCAAATCGTCTGAAAATATGGAGTGGGCTAACTTTTAGTGTACAATCAAGAAAAGTTTTACAAATTGCTATATTTAGGTTGTGTCCCTTCCAAGCTTGTTATGGCGGCGAGGGGCAACAAAGCAAGGGTGTCTGTACTACTCAGTCAGCAACGTTCGCTTATATCCCGCCATAACGAACTAGCCGTATTTACGTCGAGGTCATCATTTATCCCAACACTGCTATTACTAGGACTGGGCTATCTTTCGGTGATTGAATAAATATACCAAATCAAGCCAAAATAGGGGTAGGCTATCTTTCGGATGTGGGGCATTTCTCGGGATTTTACGGTAATATGAATTAAATTTCGGGGGTTTATGTACCAAAAAAACCAAAGGCATTTCACACCCCAGCACAGGACAGAGAATTCATGTAGACCGCCGATCATTGCATATATCTTCTGCAAATAAAAGGTGGAGGCGCTACGAATATTTGAAGCTTCGAATAATTCACACGTAGCATCTGCTATTCAATTTGCAGCACACTTCTACTGTTCAAAGGATATGAGTTTTTCTAATGTTCAAAAATTATGAAGGATGCTCTTCAGAATTCTCAGATTTCAACCTCGAAGCTTCATTGTTTCGCATCGGCGAGCATGAGACCAGCTTCACTGCTCTGCAACGACGTGTTAAGAGAAACAGCCGACGTGTCCGAGCATTTCTGTTGGCTCAATGGACTCAAAGTAA
Organism: Ixodes ricinus; assembly: GCA_037355805.1. NCBI lineage: Eukaryota > Metazoa > Arthropoda > Arachnida > Ixodida > Ixodidae > Ixodes > Ixodes ricinus. Next base: position 102,797 of record JAZHYW010033689.1, read on the forward strand.
TAAAGCTGTTTCTCTTCACAGGTATGCTTTCTAGAAAATAATTCCAGCCGTGAATTATTAACACACTGGATTCACATTAAATGTTAAATACTTGTATCCAAAAATAGTCAGATTTATTTTGCGTAAATTTGTAATATTCATATTCAATCAATATTTGTATGCTTCTCATAAAAACATTTTTTTTCCTAAGTGGGAAGAGAGACTTACTTAAATAGCAGCCATAAATGCCTCACTGCCTCGACCATAACATTCTAATTCCACTTTCAGAAACAGCATGAAGATGCTCGAAATATAAGTGAAATAAAATTAATGCACCAGCGTGCTTTAGGAGCAATATGTAATGTTACTGCTGGCAAAAGTTGTGTTCGATTAAGAATTACCGAAAAACAATCACGAAGGGTTACATTTGATGAAGCGATTTAGGTAGACAAATTTTTCGATCCAAATACAGTAATCCCTCGTTATAATGAAATCGCGTTTATCGAATTATCGCTTTTGTCGAAGTTTAACGTGGTCCCGACCGAAATGCACATATTTTTCACCAGATTATTTTAAGTGCATCAGCGGCCGACCACGCTTATTACGAAGGCTAAGGAGCCAAAAGCATGCAAGCCTACACGGAGGCGCACGAAGACCCTTTGATCTGTTTGATTAAATATACGGTCAGAGTGTTCTGCAGTGTTTCCGTCCACCTTCAAGGCTGCTGGCACTGTTTTTGTTCTATCACTTTTATTTGAATTATCCCTTATATAAAATTTGTTTTCCGTCCCGTTGACTTCGTTATAACGAGACATTACTGTACTGATGTCAGTAATGTACTGTACTGATGGCCAAGAGCAAACGTACGCTATCCTTGCGCTATCTTTTGCTCCAGCGCAGTAAGTTCTAGGAGTGATTCTTCTCGAAACCAAGTATTTTTGTTTTCACTTGCACTTGTTAAGGTTCTTTACAGTGAACTCGCACAATTTTAACGTCGCAGCGTCTCTAAAGTTTTTGGTTTAATTGCCCGGCGCTCGTTTGCCAGACATGCCGAGGGTGCCAAAGGGGGCCCTCAGAAGGCAAAGGTAAAAAGTCGAGCCAAGGATGTCCCTCCGACAGGTGGTGCGAGGAATTCCCCTGGCTCATCGCCGGGGTCAACTCCACGGTTGAGAAACGACCCGGCCAGATGCAGCACACGGAGAGCCCTCAGATTCTGAAAGGAGGGCAGAGCAGTGTTCAGCTTTAATGGGCAACGAGCACAGGGTCCACCAATCTTATGAAGTCTCTGATCACATATGTAACTGCATCAGAGCGCCATGGCATTTCAAGAAAACATGAATTCCACACGGACAGCGCCGTCAACAGCGTTAACGTGCACCACGGGGAGCCACCGTCGACGGCGGCCCCGTACGAGGTTCCCGCTGGTTCAAAATATTCTGGCGGGCTAGTTGGTTATACATACTAAATTGCAAATAGCGCTAAGACAAGGACAGACAAGAAGTGGACAGGACAGGCATGCCTGTCCTGTCCACTTCTTCGTCTGTCCTTGTCTTAGCGCTATTTGTAATTTACTTCTCGCTGGTACCCGCACGATTATCGACACGGCACATGCACGAGTCAAGCATACCTGCCAACTTCGGAGAAACCAAATCAAGGAGAATTCCTAAGGGAGGGAGGGTTAAAAATAAATATTGACAACAAATGTATCTTTGTGAAAAACCCAAGACTGAGGTATTGACAGACGACGATAAGAAAGAGAGATATAACGTCTCAAACACGGCTGTGTTTGAGAGGTGCTCCTTCTCTTTCTTGTCGTCGTAACTTACGCAAAACGTACAAACATTTTACTTCGGGAATACTCAAAAGTTTGTAACTTTGTCGTAAAATAAATTTACGAAGTTATTTGTCTTATGAAAGTTTCGGGAATCTGGCCTCAGATTCCTGACTTTTAGGACAATTTACGAGACCGAGAGTTCCAGGATGTCCCCATCAACACTGACGCAGCATCGTGAGTTTAAAGATTAACTTGACAAACGACAAACTTTTCTTTAATTTTAGAGCTGTCTGTACGATATTTTCAGGATACATTAATAGCACATATATAAAAGAACTGCTAAGTTTCATAGAGCTGTGCCAACTAACTCTCAAATTAAACTTACTTTTTTTTTAAGAAGGCTACATTTGCTTCTTCTGGAGAATTTGCAAAACGTAGTGGGAATGTAAACTTTTTTATAGCCGTTCCTGGATAGCCACTCCAGGGCATGACAAAAACCTTTTTAATCATTTATTTTCAGAAATATTTTAGAAAACATTGAATTTTATGCGCATTATAAATTTGTGATGCAATTTTCCAAAAAAAGAAAGATTGTCGTGCCCTCACAAAGTTCTTTAGGAACGGAAGAAAAGCAAAGACGCACGCAAATCCATCAAACAGTTTCCGAGATATCGCTGGCACAAGTGCCAATACCATCAGAAAGATCCATTTTTAGAAGATAGCAGTTGAAAGTTGCCCACACATTTCCAACACTGAGCCCGTTTCACGTGGAGCGATTCTGCTCGCGATTTTCATTCTCGTGCTGCAAAAAGCCTGTGGACACAGTACACATGCACATAGCCCCCTCATCCACAATTTTTATTTATTTGTTTTCTATGGAGTGAGCAACGTTGCAGACGAAAATCAAGAAAATCGCAAGCAGTTTGCACCACTTTCTACTTTTTCCACTTTTCTGTCTTTACTCGGTGTGGACGACCGATGGCATACAAGAATCACAATTGGAACTAGCGACATGATGAGCATCGATGGCCCGCCACGCAGAGGTAGGCCGCCGATGCAGCGTCCGACGGTCGTCATGCAAAACAATTTGCATGGACCGCTTCCGCGTGTCGAATGCGTGCACCGTCTAGTACTTCATTCCCCACTTCGCAAGCAGTTACAAAACATGCGAGAAGTAAGCAAAACTACAAAAACAAACTGTCGCAAACGATCGTAAAGATGGCGAAAAGCGAAGCAGAATCGACAAAGCGCGGGAGCAAGCAGCTGTAGCAGACGACACGAGCCCGTGAAGGTGCGGTAGCCATGGCAATGAAGGAGAACACACGTCATGGCCAATGGTAGTTGCGCGCTCCATCGAGCTTGCGCTTTGACTAATCGTGGCTTGGCAATCGCGAGGCGGGAAAGTGCCGATCACGCCGAAGCAATGTGGCGGACACCATTTTCAAGGGTGGCAAAAGAAGGAAAAATACTCCGCTTCAAAACAAGACCAAGATGGCAGCTGTCCGCCAAGTTGAACGGGAGTGAAAAATACTCAAGGACCGGCTCGATCTTGCAGCTTGAGCCCGATTTGGAAGCCGCCGAGACCTCGTAAATCTTTTTTAAATATACTTTCGTCCCCTTTTAAGAAAGGACAAGAGGAAGGAGAGTGCTGACAATGCGGGGAATCGGGACGAGTCTCCGACTGGTGCGTTTACCACGTCCAAAACCTCGATTTCTGCCCGATGACGTTATAGAAGCATCATGCCGTCGCTGGCCGCGATCCTGGCGATGTCACACCAGTGATGGTGGACGTGGCAGACGCTGCCCTACCGCCAGGTCGCTCCCTGGCCTGACAGTCGACGGAGCTTCTGCAGCCAGTAGTTGGGACGCCACGACGACAGCGACACTCGCGTTTTCTCCTGCTTTTTTACCGAAAATTCTAGCACCCATTGTCGAGGTCGCAACATCTGACAGCAGGGCACGCTGCGACGTCATTTGTTGCCAGTTCCGGGATCGACGTATGGGCGGAAGGACGCCAAACACACCGATCGAAGACGCGCTCCGCAAGGGGGAGGAAGGGGCCGAGCCCAAACTGCACGAGCCCCGAGTCTCACCTGGCAGAGCAGGAGCACGTCGTGGTCGGTGATCTGGAGACAGTCGCTGACCGAGAGCTCGGCCAGGAGGCGGCACTTGGTGGCCACCTTGGTGAGCCCCGTAGAGGTGACCCCCGAGCAGCCCCGCAGCACCAGCTTCCGCAGACGAGCACCCGCCATGTGGAAGCACTGGGCCCCAGAGAGGTCCCCTTCAGGCCCTTTCGTGGCCGCCAGGGCCCCCTTCCACTGCCTCCACCAAGTCGTCTCTTACGACCAACGTCGTCTATCGGGCAGCAGTGGCACATTCCGTTTTCCTAGATTTCTTTTTGGCTCCAAGAGCTTTTGACAATGTTATAAACAATCGTTTCTCGTAGATAGTATGTGCATTTCATCTCAAGTTTTGATGCATGTTTTCTGTGTCCGGATCCCAGATTATACATTACAGCGATATTCTGTTTTTGACCTTCTACCAAGGAGTTGTACTGCTGGGAGTTTAACAGAGGGTTCGTGAGCATTTCTTAATTTGCGTCGTAGGAAACCTAATTTTCGAAAAGCTGAAGAACTGATATTTGGATATGCCTCGACCATCGTAGATCGCTTGTTAGGTTACTCCAAGATATTTGTATTCATTCACTTTGGTTACTGTAACATTATTTACTTCATATGGGAATTCAAAGGTTTCATTTTCATGGTCATGCATAAGTGAACTATCTTTGTGGAATTCAGTTAGCGTTTCCCACTCATTACACCAATCGCTAACTAGAGCAAGAGAAGAATTAAGCATTTTTTGGTCATCGACAGACGATATGATTTTTACCAAAACACAATCATCTGCAAATAAGCGGATATTAACGATGGTATTCACAGTTGATACAATATCATTTATATAAAACATAAATAGCAGGGGATCAGGCCCACTGCCCTGGAAAACACCAGAGGAAGTGTCGAGGTACTGGAATAATGGCCTCCAACTTCAACAAACTGGCTACGATTAAACCAATAGGATCCTATCCAATTAACTATCTCTGGTGGTGGCCCAAGGTGTTCTAGTTTACTAATAAGTTTACCATCAAGAACCTTATCAAAAGCCTAGCTAAAATCTAAAAAAATTATATCAACCTGTCCAGACTTGTCTAGGGTAGAAGCAAAGTCATGAACTGTTGCAACTCAGTTGCATAATTGTGGAGTACACCCTTCGGAAACCATACTGAAAAGAAGTCAGCAAATTCCTCTCTTCCAAGAACTTTGGAATATAACTACTAACCCTATGTTCTATAAGTATGCACGAGTTGCTAGTGATAGACATTCACTAAAATGGCTTACAACAGAATAATCACCCTTCTTATGAATTGGCACAATACACACTGTCTGCCAGTCATTCGGAAGCATACATGGAACGAAAAGAAGCACGAAAAATGAGTGTTAGAAAGCGTGAAATAGATTCGGCATATCTAGGGAGGAAGGTGTTCAGTATCTTATCAGGTCCACTGCTCGATTTTGTATTCAGATTTAATAACATGACAAAGACACCATGAAAGAAGATAAAATCAGGCGTTCAGTGTAACTACAGTGGTGGCAACTGGAGTGTACAAATCTGTATTTGAAAACACAGATTGAAAATACATTAAAAATACCGAGCAAGCGCCCACTCAAAATTTAGAGATAATCGAGAAAAAATGGGGGATGGGCGCTTGTTTGGTTATCACTTTTACATATGAATGTACTGTGCGTATTTTCTCCGATCTTGCAAATTTGGGAATGGGCGGATGTGCGTGTATTCTACGGTAGGTTAAATTCTTCGGCGATTTGTTTTTGTCATTGATTATGACGTTGTTAACCTTTATCTAGTCGACCGGTTCAGCCTTTTCTGAAACTGCCCACAATCGCAAGGACTTCGATCATGGGCAGTCTCGAGTGTGACAGCCAGCCTTTAGAGCTGGCGTATACGGCAGCTTCAGCCGCCAGAGTGACAGCACAAGGCCAAGGCACTAGGTGCACACCCCCTGAAGCGGAGAGAATATCTCCAAGTTGACCTCAAAATGACCCCTAGCAGCTGCCTTGGGAGTTTCATCACTCTATTCGATCAAATACATTGATTTAAGCTTGAGTGCAACTTGGTGACACAAACATAAGCGTGGCTCGTGAAACTTGTGAAGAATAATAGTTTAAAGATGAAATCCACTGCAAACCTTGTTCATCCAAAAAGGTTCTCTCCTGGGAGTATCGCTGCGAGGCGATACTCCGAAGGAGTGGACGGCGCCTCCAAATGTAATTGGCAGTCCTGTGTGTAGCTGGCCGTCGTGGAAACCGAGCCCATCGCCGACGTGATGCGTGTCGTCCTTCCCGAGCGACCGTGGCAAGGCACCCGAGCCAAAGCGTAGCTTCACCAGTTAAGGGGGGACACTACCTTGAATTGCACCTTTTAAAAACAAATGCATATTCAGAACTGCAAGAGTTTTGGAATGTATGGATAACAAGGAACACTCTCTACAAAGTCTTGTCAATATGCGACCGACAAACAATGTCAAAAATAATTTTTCTTCATCCCCTACACTGCTGGAAAGAATTTCTGACATTTAAGACACAAAAAGAAAATTTTAAACGTCATCTTGAAATTTCAAGTGCATTTATCTCAGCTTCACTTTTGGCAGCAAATCCCACCTTAATAAAACTATTGTTTCAGTATGAAACTACCAAGAGACTCAATTTTTGCGGATTATATGCCGAAACTTTATCGAGCCGGTTACTATGAACTTAGATTTTACAATTTCATGTTCCTTTATTATGAAAAATTGTAATTTGCAAAACTTGGCAAATGTAAAAAAAAAATCTCTCATAAATTTTTTTTTACTTTAAAAATGCATATTTTCTGAAATTTTTTTTCATAGTAACCGGCAACAAGTGTTCCAGTATGCATTCCACCAGAGAAATATGTGGTGATCAACACCGTTTCTCAACGATAGATTCATTGAGCAGATTCCATACAAAGCTACATTTTTGGGGTATAATATACCTCATAAAATCGGTTCACACGGCTGAAACTTTGCATGTCCTCCTTGTATATGGCTACAAACACCACCTGCAAATTTCACGCTGATTGAGTGAGCAGTTCAAAAGTAGACATGCCCAGGTAGTGTCCCCCTTAAAAGAGCTGCGTACGGCGACTCTTGTTCACCTCTATTCGCTAAACATTTTGACAAGCCGTAAAATAAAAAAAATAAAAAATGTTTCCAGGTTTGTTGGATTGTTTTGGACCTTGGATGTCTAGTAGCAGTCCTGACAGGACGGGATGCCTCTGCACGAGGAAAGGAGAAAAGGGGATGCCTCACCTGGCCACTGAGCTTGTACACCTCAGTCAGGTCCAAGTGCTCCAGATGCTTGCACAGATGGAGCAGCCACCACAGCCTGAAGAAGGACTTATTTATTTAGTATTTCATTTTTATTTATGTTACGATACTACAGTCAAACCCGCTTATAACGCACAGCAGGAAATGCTACGATCAGTTCGATATAGAAAGTAATTCGATATAGCAAAAACAATTTACAACGAACGGCCACGATACATTCGTTGTAAGGCGAGAGCTTCTCTTTCTTTCTCATCTCTTGCTTCCGCCTTGTAACAACGCGCTGGAAAGTTTTTTTAATGCGAATAGCATTCTTTGGATACTTCACGCACTTTTCGTCTATGTATCTATCTATCTATCTATCTATCTATCTGGCTATCTAACCTCTTACGCCGCGGGTCGATAAATAAATAAAAAAGACCGGCGCCGGCTGGGATTCGAACCGTTGACCCTTTGATCAGCAGGCAGACGCGCTAACCACAGAGCTATGAAGGCAGTCATTCAACGCATTCTAAACGGTTGTTTATATCTTACCATAGGACGCGTTTGCAGCGCTGTCACAGCTACCAGGTGCGCGCGCGTGTCCGTGCACGAGTGAGCACGGCCGCTAGCTCACCCTCTCCCGCGCTCGGGAGAGGGTGATGCAGCGGCCGCGCTCAGCCTCACGAGAGCGGAATGAGCCTCGTGCATGGAACGCACGCGCACCGGTAGCTGTGACAGCGCTGTAAAGCGCGTCCTATGGTAAAGATATAAACAACCGTTTAGAGTACCGTTGGTTGAGACTAGCTGAGACGCCAGAAAGTCTGGTCGGTACCATTTTGAGTGTTTGTGCGTATGGCGCGTGCTTTGCTCGCCTTCCTAAGTGACACAAACGCACGTGCTGGGCTGCGGAGATCGTGCGCAGGGCTGTGAAAGTGTCAACAAATTTAGAATCGCCTCAAGAGTGGGCTGGCGTATCTAGAGTGTGCCGGCCACCTGACGAACGCGCATAACTCCGCACCGTTTGATGCTATTCGCATTAACGTAGATAATCATTCCCAAAGGATGGGTTCTGCTGATTTTTTCTTCTTGATTTCTATGCGTGCAGAGCTTGTACTTTTAGCTTATCTCCCTTCTGAATCGCTTCTCTTCCTAAACAACTGTTCTGGGACGAAAAGATTTTTTTTTTTTTGTGCGTGTGTGTTGAGTGTATTTTTTTAGCTTTCTCTCCTTCTGAATCGCTTCTCTTCGCTCAATTATGTTCGCAACTTGAGCTTTTGGAATTTTCTTTCTTTTCTACTTTTTGTTTTCTGGGGGAAGGGACAGGCTAGAAGACGACTGTTTGCGCGTTTTTGGAACCCTTTCCGGCAGGAAAAAGTTTGATATAGCCAATATGTTGTTCGTTATAAAAAGTACTTTTTACATACTTTTTTATTTAAATTTTCCGTGAGTTCAATATTGACAATAATTCGCTGTACGTGGGTTCGTTCTAAACAGATTCACTGTACTACCCCGTACAAGGGTATTGTAGGAACCCACGCACTGCCGAGCGAATGATGAGGATAATTGGAAACGCTTACCCTTTCTCTCCAACCTCTAAGCACCTCTTCATCAACACCGTCTGTAAGCAAACAAGCGAGCGTTTTACAACGAGACAAATAGGATCAACTTCTTACTGGGCCTTATTGCAGCACAAATATGACCAGTATGCAAAGTAACCAGCTGAGAATGCGGCCACTATTTTTTTGCTATCCTCCGTACGACTATTATAGTGTATGGTAGGTACATTAAAAGTGTACTTACCAATTGTATTTGACTTTATGGTTAGTCACTATCTATGGTTCACTTCCTGGGCCAATCTCAGAATGGCAGCTGACACCTCACTAAGAGGCTTTGTAGTCTTCAGGGCCAATAAGACTCTTGGCCCCAAAAAGGCTAAGTCTCTTAGCAGAATGCCAAGGGCTAGTCCGTGGCACTGGAGAGACTCCTCTTCAGAGCGCTTCCTAACCACTACTGCTGCTTAGACTGCATTTGGACTTTGATGCAAACAGTTCCCTATTTTCACAGTACAGCAGAACCGAAGAATCCCAGGTTCTATCCCTACATCCGCTCTTTTCGGCACTAATGAACGTCATACTGGCATCTGCTCAGGTAATTCCTACTGTGCGGTACACACCAAAGACTTCAGATTGGCCGCCACGCGGCACCACCGAAATTGGCACACCTACGGCGGAGACAAAATACGTTATTTCGATGCGGACCAACTTGTTGCTGTCCCCACACAAAAGCTTTTATTATTTTTTTACCGCGGCACGGTCTATATTTGAGTCAGATGCGGGATTCGAACTGCTCCCACCTTCAGTTTGGGGCACTTCTGAGCCAACTGCTGCACGCCCACATTGGTCAGCTGCACGCCAGATACATCCAGGCACTCCAGGTTGGGGCACAGCATGCCTGCAGCAGACAGGAGCACGCAATGCAACGCTCCCCCACGGGTGGCAGACAAAGAGCAGAGGGCAAAGTAACATGCACAAGGGCTGTCCAAACAGGACAACATTGATGCAACGCGTGGCAAAAAGCGCACACACTTCTCTCAAAAGACACGAAAGTTGTGGCATACACATTCATTTTCAGTTTGGACATCAACCACACAAATAGCGAGGCTTTCCTTCTCGCCTCCTTGCCGTCGTCTCTTCCCCTTTCTTGTTTTCGGGAAATTGGGGATTGACGGCAGCCAACAGAGCGCGCAAGTGGCCCCAGATCCACGTGATGCGCATGCCCCAGGCCTCCGTCCCAGAACACAAGTGAAGGGAAGAGAAAACTTTCACTTCCGATATGGCATGTGCCACGAATTTAAAAAATTGCAGTGGCTACATACCAGAATATACATAGCGTGAGCATAGGTTCAGCCGGTTATTCTTAGCTTTCCTGGTTGTCTAGGATTAGCTTGATGATCATGCTTACTGCTGCTTCAATGACACACACGGCATATGCATTATGTGACTACTTCGGGATTCGATGAGTTAAGCTTCTCCGCTCTTCTGCGCCGCTGAGCAGCAATTTCGCTCTCCTTCTCCGGGGCTATACCACACTGGCAAACGCCCCGCTATATGTATACCCCCACTGATACCTCTGCGCATGCGCACAAAATGAGAGGCGCTATCAAGCGGCTCCGGTGCAGCGTCAGACTTGGCTACTGCACAACGGAGGCACACAGATGGGCACGCGGGCGGCGCCAGTGCGTCTGCCGCAGCTATGACGTCACTCCTCTGAAATGTGCAGACCGGCCAGGCGCGCGCGGCGGAGGCGGAGAGTGCGCCAGCCGTGCGCCGTGTGATGTCACTGCTCCTCGCGCATTTGCAGCACGGCTCTCCAGGAGCCACGCGAAACTGCTCAACCCGGCCAGTGTAGCTCACGCTACAAAACTTGTCCCGTTAAACAGCTCTTTACGCGTCATGACACACGCCGTTAAGGTCCCCGTTGCCTCCGGAGGAAGAAAGGCTTACTGATGGCCTCCGCCGCCCTGTAGTCCAAGACATGGGAGGCCGACTGGAGGTTCAGGCTCTTCAGGGACTCGCCGCAGCGCACCAGCAGGGCACGCAGGATGTCCACCGTCAGTGCTGTGTCGGGGATATCGCCCCATGTCAGTTCAACAATGTCGACGAGAGAATAGGCACATTTGAGAGGAAGTACGATGTACGAATACGCCACACATTTTTTACGGGTCACCTTCCACTCGTAAAATCATTTTCAGACGCCACTTCTTAGACAAGGGGTTCTCAAAGCTCTAAATCTTGAGGAACCCCCATCGTTCAACCAACAACCAAGCGCCACCTCCTAGACATGATATTAACGCGATAAAGCGACTCAGAAGCTTACGGAGCTTGCAAAACGATACTTTTGCTCGGAATATAGTTAAGCATTTAGCGGGTGACTCAGATTATTTAAGACGGCGCTCAAGCTGGGAAAACGCTTTACTTTGTGGAAGGGACAGTCAAGGAAATCTGGGAGCTCGGGTAACCCCCAAGGGTGCTCTGGGACACATCTGGGTTCCTAGAAGCCCAGTTTGAGAACTTACATTTTAGACAAGCAACACAAAGCCAAATAATTCTTTAAAAAAAAAAAAATATATATATATATATATATATATATATATATATATATATATATATATTTATGATTTATGATAGCATTAGATACGAGACAGACGTGGACTAGGATGTTAAAGGAAAGGACCTTACGGTTCCCCTGGCTCACTGAGAAGACGCCCTCGAAGCTCAGCCTGTCCTGCGACCTCCAGAGCCGCAGAGCCAGGCGACGCCAGCGTTGGCACACTGCAGGGAAGCGACAGCACGCAATGAGAATCCAAAGATGCGGCGACGTCCACTGAAACGATGTCCTTCAATCTACCGGCCAAACATGTGTGCACCTCACAAAGCATAAATCAGTTCCATACCAACCACTAACCCACCGTACTGACACACCATGTTAAGGTGTGCCGCATTTGACGTCCAATGGCTCGGTTTCTAACGTGGAAAAGAAATTGCTGCAGTTCCATTTTGATCTGGCAATACACTCACGGCTAGAGCTTGAGGTAGCGGCAGAACATGAAGCACTTATAGCAAGCTAAACTGACGCATTAGTGTAATTATTAAGAAGTAACCAATCGAACGGAGTTACGAGCTGCTCCAAAATTGTACTCCACATTTTACTAGGTTAAGACCCCTCCACACATTCGCGTTTCCTTACGACCGAGTTCGGGCGATCCCTTACGACAAGAGTGCACACTAACATCCTGGCGCCATCTACGAGGTGACCCTGGAACTGCATTTCACTAGAGCAAAGGTTTTGCGGTATTTGCGAGATCAAATGTATGTATCATGTATGACAAACGGTCAAATTGTCAAAAGCTTTTCGAGCCAAGAAAGAAGCAGTGAAGCACGAAAGAAGTAGGAAATATATAGGGTTGTATGGAGGACAACAAAAATCTAATAGTGGCCGAACTTCCGGGAGGAGTATGTTACTTCCGGTTGCCCATTGTTTTTGCTTGTTTTTGAGGACCCTCAGTGGGTAGAGCGTGCCTTAAGAGTGTCACCGCCGAGGACTAACTGCGGTACCTCCTGAAATTTACTTATACGGGATAGACATGCCTTCCTGATCTTCGGGTGAAAAGAAAGCGCACTCATTCCTCAGAGAAATGACAAATCTGCCGGAGGTATTCTGGGCGCATCTTCGAGACTACCAGTTTGAGCTGCCGGGTCCATATACCTAAGAACGACTTAAAGCCTACAAATCTTTAAACGCACTCAACTACTTCGTGAACGGAGGCATTGGCGGTGAACACCTACCTCCACCGGGCGCCAAACATAAGCGCCGAGCTTCCCTGCACGGGTCGCCGAGCCGGGTCTTGGTTTTAGCGGACAATCTACCGAAAGATTTGGTTACACTTTCTTTAGCGTGACGAGAAACTTTTTAATGAACAATTTTCTAGTGTTTTGACTCTCTTGCTTCGGTATTCAAGGCTCCTTTCCCAGAGCACAGTGCACATTTCATTTGTAAGTGCCGTAATGGCCTGTCGTTGTACGGAGATGGTAGGCGCTCATTCTTGCGCCGCCCTATCTGTCGGCAGACATCGAGGTAGGCCAGCAGTGCCTGCAATGCCGTCGTCCCACAACCACCCAGGCTCGGCGGTGCCGATGGTGCCCCTCGTTTCTAGATAATCGAAATAACTTCACTCGTGATATTTTGTTTGTGTCGGTACATGTCGGCAACTTAAAAGCACGACACTGGGGCATTTCTAGAGCGTAGCTCTCACGCAATTCCCGCTAGGGAACCAAGAGTCGTCGCGCTCCCACCCAAACTCAAGGTAGGAGAACTGGAAGTATCACTCTCCCCATGTCATGGTGGCCGGAAGTGGCGCAAACACCACGTATGCAGAAATGCCGAGTGTTACCCTATGTAGATGGTGCATTCTCTCATCGCAAGAGATATAAGGAGGTCTCGAGGCAGACGGTTGTAGCCGTGGCAAGTGTGTGAACCGCCTCTTTCTCGATGGCTCCGCCCGATCCAACGGCAGCCGGCAACCGCGAGGGTCGGGCACGAGCGGCAACTCTGCGAGACTCACCTCGCTCCACGCGGATCCTCGACCGGAGATCCAACAGCCCCATGACCAGGAGCAGGATGTCGCCGGGCAGCTCTTCCACGTGGTCCACACTCCGCCGCGGAGAGGGCGGAGGTGTCGCCGGCGTCGAGTCCTCCTCGTCCCCTCATCCCCGTCCAGCTCGCTCTGTTGCCCGGCAACCGTGCAGTCAACCATGCGGAGAGGCCCGTAAGTTTCGAGGGTGCAGACCGCCGAGTCGTAGGCTTTTAATGCAGTCCGTTCAAGTACTGGGACCCCCAAAATAGTGCAATGGAATGCTACAGAGACCACTGCGAAATGTGCTACACCAACTTTGGAGTCGCACAATTTGAACAAAGGAGTGGTGAATTGAGGAGCAAGAACCAAATTCTAAATGTACCCCAATGAGAACTGAACCCACGACCTCACGACTGTGAACTGCACATTCTATCACTGCGCTAATTAGTAGCTGGGCACAAAGCTAGCTGACTTTGTCTTTACCGTGGCAGTCTGTGCTAACTGTTCGAACTGAAACGTTAAAAGCAGGACACCGACGTACGGTGTTCGCATTCGGTGTTTGCGTTCAAACATTTTATGGGACGAAACAAGAAATCCAGGACGTGCCCACCGTCACATAAAAACTAGATCATGCTAACAAAGACCAGGGAACAAGGAATGTGTCCCTCACAAACCACACTCTGTGTGTTGTATACGCTAGTTTTTTTATCCCTTCTATTATATATTCTTTATCTTTTTATCTCATTTCTTTTTTTCTGTTTTTATATTTTACTTTTTAATTTATTTTATTTGCTATTTTATTATTTTATTCATAACCTGCAGTTCTCGTCAGCATGTTTGCATTCAAATAAAAGTCATTTAACCTTCTAGACGGGCCGTGCTACTGATTCAGTGGCTTTAGTATCCGACTGCCACTGCACCGATCCGAGTGCGAGCCCTGCCACGGCTCGGACATTGGGTCGCATGATGGCCATGCAGCTGATCACAAGGGCTGCCATCATGCTTGAGCCGGTAGTTTTGGTTTCGCCGTGGACCCCCACCTAAACTTTGAGATAGGATATCAACAAAACTACACAAGGCATTGAAAAAAAAAAAAAAATGACACCTTGTAATTTAGGGTCATTTCCTTCACTAAAAATAGACATAACCCTAAAATCGAGAAAATATACCGGAGTTACGGGTACGAAAAAGAAAACTGAAATATATATAAATTTCGTTCGGAAATGAGTTAAGCATGACGGATAATAACCGTAAATGATAATCGCACGTTTGCATTTTGAACGACTGGCTATATTTTTCGTTCCAAACGATGCACTCGAGCAAGCGCTCGAAGAGAAGCGAACGGAGAGCGTGATGCTTTGTGGGATATCCGGCGCAAACAAAAAACAAAAAGATTCCCCCATTCGTAACGCAGCAAGGCTGGCATGGTTATTAGCTTTGCCGTTGGTGGCGTTGTGGTGGCGTCAACGCGTTACAACCGAGCCGTTCGAAGTACGCGTGGGGTGACGAGTGTTTCACGTGAGATCAGTCGTGCGCGTCGTGTTTGTGTAGCCCATTCTCCCCCTAGAAGATTAGCCAGTCGCTCAAAACTCGGATAAAAATTGCTTCCCCCACCCCGTTCACCGCTGAGCTAACAGTGCTGTGGAAGCTACATGCTCATTGGGCACGCCACACCTCTGCCACATGATTACGCTCCTTCGCACATACCCACGCCCTTCAGGACGATTTCCTTGGGAACATAAACTTGAGCGACATAAGTTAGGATGAAGACACCGACACCACCCTCTCTGTATTCAATTCGGAAAGGGATTTGGAAGTACGCTCAACTTAAAGGGGCCATGAACAAATTTTTTGCTGGGATAAGTGAATTTAGATTGGGGTTTTACTAATAGCATATCATTTCGTGGGCCAGAAAAAAGAAGGTAGAAAGTCAAAAGCCTGATTTTAGATACGAAAATTTGAAAACACAGCGGACTATTTCGTACCTTCTTCCCTGAAAGCTCCCTGCCTTTTCACTGTGACACATCTGCAGTACCCAAAGTGCATCGTCACCCGGCCCAAACGCACGTCACAAGACACCGAGCCTCACTTATTCCCTTCACCCCTAAGCTGATAGTGCGGTGGAAGCTATGCACTGGCCGGATCAATCATCAGCTTCCCTTTCATAACCTGACCTCATCCTCTGCGCGTGGATATGCGCGAGGATGCGTGATCATGTGGCAAAAGTTTGGCAGGGGCCCAACGAGCACGTAGCTTCCACAGCACTGTCAGCTTAGGGCTGACTGGGGTGAGGAAAGCAACTTTTGTCCGAGTTTTGAGCGACGCGCCAATCTTCTAGGGGAGAATGGCGGTGTCCGGGTACACAAACGAGAGTCCGAGCAAGAGAGGAGTCCCTCCTTTTAATCTTCTTGAACTGTTTGGTACAAAGCGCAATTTGAGAGTTGAGGAGGAAAGCTAAGGAAAAAGTTGAAAAATTGTTTCATGACAGCTTTAAACAGTTGAGCATACTTCCAAAGAGCGGCGCTGCTCCAATGTTTAATGCAGCTAAGTAACGGTTCTCGCTACGTCACAGCCTACGTAGTAAGATTTTCAATGTTGCTAGATTACCTCCCAACCAAGCTTCACTGGCATCCACCAGGTGCACATTGGAAGATCGTTTAATTAGCTTTAAATTTAGTTTTCTTGTGCCTTTCAAAGAAAGATTGGTGTTTTTGGGGTCATGCTGCAACATGCAACACAATTTAGCATGAAAATGAGTGCTGGAATTTCGTTTCCGTACCCCTTTAACGTCTGTAACACTCCCAGCGTCACTCGGTCACGATGCCTCGTTCATGACCATGTTCTCATAGAAAACGACTTACAAAACACATTGTGCATTAGAAGGCGGACTTTGGAATAGAATAACATGCTATAACCAAACAAAAATTGAAAAAGACTGCAATGTCCACTACACACTCCGAAGAATGCTGTAGAAACACATTTTGTATACAGCAATTCTATCCGTAGGGCCGAGATAAATCGAGCATTCTTAGTCACTGACCTTTTCAGAAACGTCGAGTGTGGCTTGTTCTTTTCAAGGTTTTGAAGAGCATTAGCAAGAAACAAAAAGCTCAGCGAATTTCCGAGAGCAATTAAATACCCGAGCAAACAGCATGAGAAGCGACCCGCAAAAGGGCAGTTTGTAACGATGCCATATCGCAGAAAACCACCGTGCATTGGGGAAAAGATCCCTGCATGGCACGAATACTGGGCATTGCTTTCAGAAACTGCTCGGAGCATATGATCTCGCAGGATGTATACTAGGTACTACCAAGCCACACAAAGAATAAGGTCATCTATAAGCAATGTTTAATGTTTCTCGAGTTTATTTTTTGTGAAATTCGGAGAGTGTTTTTCGGGGTTTTACCAAACGTTCAGTGTTTATTGGAGTTTTTTATTTTCATTTTAATTCTCAAAAATTCTGAGTTTAATTTTGCTGTACTCCCAATCACCCGAAGTTCCCAATAAAAAGAAACAATATCCAGACACAAACACATCAGCAAAACAAAAAATTGTTTTAATCGTGCAAAATTTTCACAATGTTGACGTAACAGCTACTCGACGAAACTTGCATATAAGGGTATGTTCGCTAAACGTCTACTTTTGATAATCGGTGCAGCTTTTGTTTTTTTCCTTCTCGAAGCAGCAAATTCCACAGAAAAGTGAATTGGCCATGCAGGAAGGAAAAAACCTCAGCCACTAAGGGCCTTGGTCCCTACCACTCCCAAAAAATTTACAGAGCGTTTACTATAACCGTGAAATTAGGCTCCCTGCAGGAAGCCTAAATGGTATGGCCCAAACTGAGAACCCCGTGTTGCACGACCCAGAGGTACAATGACCGTTTGCCCTAAAGGGACCAAGCAAATACGCCCCCTTTGTCAATCGTCCCAAATTTGAAAAGAAACTGGATTGTCCCCCATTCAGAACTGCTAACCATGTTCTCCGACTGCACTTCGGCAAGGGAGACTGGCATGTTTCTCTTTCTTTGTTACCCTCCTCATTCCAAAATTCAGAGTTTTACTGATAAATTGAAATTGACAAAAAATTTTCTGGCAAGTGTCTTAAGCATTTTTTCGTATTTATCTAAAAACATAGAACCCTATCTGTGAGCAATGTACCGAAGTGGCAAACTGGCATTTCACTTTGAAAAGACGAACAGTGCAGTTAGCATTCACCAAGTTGTTTCTTGAAATATCAGTGGCTCAATAATCTGGTAGTTCAAAAGCAACCATTGTTTTTTATTTGCACTTCTGCAATGAGGTATCGCCCAGTATATATGCAGCAGCCAGTCCATAAAATTCTTTATCAGGAACCCAGCAATCGTGTTTGTTTCCCACAGACTCAACTAAGAGAAAGATTAATAATATCACAAGGTTCCAAGAAAACGTCTGTCTCTGCTTCCTCTAAACTCTCCATTCTTAACTGTAGCTCTTATATCTATTGCCGCCCTCCTAACTAGAGCTTATCAGGCTTAAAAAAATTTCCCTGCTTCTTAACCTTGAGCTTAGATGGACAGTCGCACACTTAATAGCATCCGAGGATATAAGTACTTGGGCATCGGCATTTCAGACAACCACTCTTGGGACTCCCACATTGCCTGTGTTACGTGAAAAGCTACAAACAAGTTATGGCAGTTCAACAATCACTCAAATTTTTCAAATGCTGAAGATCTCGCTTATAGAACATCAAGTTTGCCCACACTAGAATATGCTAGAGTCATTGGGGATCCTTGAGCAGCTTTTAATATACATAGAGTGAAGACGGTACAAAGGAACGTTGTTAGCATGTGCTCATCTCTACAAATGTTGTAGTATGTTTTCATTTCTACAAATGTCAATAGCATGTGCTCATTTTTATAATTGCTGTTAGTCTGTTAATATCTACACTGTTAGTTTATTTCCAATACACCCCTCCTACTATATTGGGTCTCTATTGGGCTAGTACCATTTTCAAGTAAATAAGGAAACAACAACTAAATAGAGCCCAAAAAGCAAAGCGCGAGATGAAGCTGTAGGCGACAAAGATGATGAAGAATGGAACGGAACTACAAAGGTAACTTACGGCAAGAGCCTTCCGGTCTTGAACGGCTTTGGCATCCTGACGAATTTTGGAGATTCTCGTCTTGTTGGCAGGTAGTAGTCGCAGCTGCCTGAAATTCGAGTCCAAAAATGTTTAGGGCAAATGTGTTGCCAAGCCCCGAGTGGAAAGCTCCGACATTCTGGGCCGCTGCCCTCACCTGCCATCAAGTTCCAATTCTCCCACGGGCGAATTTCTGGCTTTTTCGGCCTCTTCAACCTTGGAAAATGTCACAAACCCGTACCTACAAAATAAGAAATTAAAGCATGACACAAAAATGTTAAAAGAACTGTTTTCTGGATCTACATAATGCTTCCAAAGAAAAATCAGAGATAACGAGGTTTGTTCAAAAGTCGACGGTGCCTTGGACTACCCATAGACCCGTGTAGCGGTAATACAGAGATTTCTAGGACGCAACAAAGAGCGTCTTTTACTCAGTGAAACAGCCAAGAACAAGCACAGCAACTTCAACAGAGCACATGAAGCTTCCATGTTGTACACCCAACCAGTCAAGCGCTCTTTTTGAGGTCCCGTATGCTCTCAACGACTGCTTCCAAGAATCTCGTTTCAGTCCCTCGTAGCTCTGTCCTGCGACGCGGTATTTTTGTGTTTATATTTATTATAAATTAACTTGAACCAAACTAACCACATAAAGGTTCTCGCTATCGCAGTGATAGGTAGGCAAAAACGGACATTGATTTGGCACGATGCTTCATAGTGTCATCTTTTTCTAAGCACCTTCTCTGCAGTGACTTTGTAAGCAGACATAGACAGACTAAAAAAATTATCAAAAACAACAATGTAAAAAAACGGACTGAAAAAAAAAAATATTGCAGCACTTTACGTGCTCTATAAATTAAGAGTGCATAGAAGAAATCTAAAAAATCCGCCCCAAATGGTAAAAGCTGCGGTAATCGCATGATGCAGGAGCATCAGCCAGGTTTCATATTGGAAGATGACGTCTTTTGATGGCGGTAGATTCTACACATTTAGTTGCACTTATTAGTGGCACTGAAAACACAATCTTCTTTCTCACACAAAAGTTTCCACAAATTGCTCACAGCCTTTTTAATCAGGTTAAATTAAGTCAGGAAATGAAGGTGCTTCGTGTTAGAACTAGTTCAAAAAGGTGCCAATCACCCTTTGGGCCAGTAGCTTCACGTGGTCCTGTACTATGGTACAGTCCACGACTTTTCCAAACTTGCTGAGGAAATCACGCAGTTGCCGCTTCGTAACCTGGCAGGAGTGGGAAAAGAAAAGACTAAGTCAACACTGGTACATTTCTTCAAATGCTCCAAGCAAAAAAAGAAGTCTGCATTATTAAGATTTGTTGTAGTATGAGGTTTAATCTGAAAGTAATGCAAAAACTTTTATGACATAAGAAACGTGCTGTCACTTGACAGCACGCCACCTTGAAAGTTTGTTAACACTGGGTAGAGCCTGTTAATATCGGACTCGTCTGTACTCATCTGCAACTGTTTGATTATTATTTTAACATTGTACACGCTACTGTAAGAAACAAAAATGCTATTATACGAATTTATATCATTGCATTATTCATAGTATCACATAGTTTCCAGATGTCGACCCTTTCCTGTGGCAGTTGACAATGCTCCATGACTAAACAGCATGTTTATTCATATCTTTCCAGTGCTCACAGTTCACACATTTATATTTGCTTAGGACAGAGTTCTTATAATCTGTTCTGACGAGAAAACACTGGCACGCTGGCGGCATCTATGAGGTGGCCCTGGAATTGCATTTCACTAGAGCAAACCCAGGCGAAAATCAGCCCACTTCCAGCTAGATTATGGAGCTAGTCCCAGCTGGAAATGAGACAGTCCAGCTGGATTCCAGCTGGACTGTCTCACTTCCAGTTGGGAACAGTTCCATAATCCAGCTCCAAGTGGAATGACTTTCGCCTGGGAAAGTTTTGCGGTATTTGAGAGATAAAATGATAGTACTACCTATGAGCTTATAACGTTGTCAAACGATTTTTTAGAGCCAAGAAAGAAAGAATGATGCACGAAAAAAATAGGAAATATACAGGAATGTCAAGTGTTCCAACCGATAGAGGCGCCAGTGTGTTCTCTCGAAGTAAGAGATCACAAAAGGTACTTGGTCTTGGTCGTAAGCACTGATCGCAAGTGTGTGCCTTGAGAAGAAACCAACGTTACCAGAATACTCAGTTGGGAAACTGCCATAGGAGCCTGCTTTGAAAAAGTGGCCCTGATCCGTACTAAAGAACCGAACAAATGGCGATCACAATGCCGCCATTCCAGTCCAGGAATTGCATGGCTGCACGTGTTGCTTCAGGTTGAGTCGCGTAAGGGCTGGTGGCGCAGCCATCTCGCAGTAGCTATATAAAGCAACTTTAATGTATTGACTTGTCACTAAACGGGGACGCTGTTATCGTATTTAGTGTCATTGTATGGTAAAGGGTGGAAGCCAGCCGTCCAGGTTTTAAGGGCATGTTTCCCAACTGAGCGTTTTAGTAACATAGGAAGAAACTCAAAGACCACCCATTATCTTGTGATAAATAAAGCAGCAGCCATAGCCTTCTCCATACTGACAAAGCCTGGCAGATCGCCATGAGACGCGGCCGCCGAAAATGAAAAGGTAGAGAGGCAGACAAGAGTCATGTAACGGGCGCCCCGCTGCGGCGAGACACCGAAACACACTTGTCCCAAGCGATGGAATGTCCGTTCGTGCTCGCATTCCTCGGGCTACTGCTTGTTTTCTCGACAGGTTTGAAAAGCATGTTTCAGATCCTCGCTGCTGCAAAAGCTGTGCGCTGACTACAGGCTCCCCGAGAAATGCTCTGTGCTACCAGATCCTCGCACTCCAAATCTGCGACCGGGCACTCTATGGCTCTGCAGGGGCAGATCCAGAACTCCGTTTTGGGGGGAGGGAATTTGTAAGGATGCTATTCTCCCATTCTTTCGTGTGCACCAGGGGGTCCACCCATGTCAAATTGCCCTCCGAAAAGGGGGGGAGGGGGTCGACTTGGTTTGGGGGGGGCGGCTGCCCTCGTCGCCGCCCCCCCCCTTGGATCTGCCACTGTGGCTCTGTCACCGAACTGCCAGGCTTTGGGGGTATAGAGGAGGCTGTGGTGCAGCACATATCACAAAAAATTATACGGTAAACATGTACAAATATTAACCGAAAAGAAACGAAATTTTTCTTTCGACACAAAACGCTAAAGAAATAAACCAAATTAGAAAATAATAACAAAAAAAAAAAACGTTCTGTGCGAACTACAGGGTGTCACAAAAGAAAATTTACACGGTCTTTTTTACTGCAAAAATAAACTATTCATCGCCGAACGCTCATTCTCCGCCCAAAGGTAGAGCTAGAGGTCACAACCAGATGCCAAAGTTTCAGCCCGATCCGATAACTTAATCAAAAGTTATAAGTGATTTTCTGAAAATTTCAATGGGAAAATGGCGGCCGAAGGAGCTTTCAAACGCATGGGGCTCTATGTCACCAGAAAACCGAAAACGAGCAAAAATGGGCTCCATTTTCCCATTGAAATTTTCAGAAAATCACTTATAACTTTTAATTAAGTTATCGGATCGGGCTGAAACTTTGGCATCTGGTTGTGACCTCTAGCTCTACCTTTGGGCGGAGAATGAGCGTTCGGCGATGAATAGTTTATTTTTGCAGTAAAAAAGACCGTGTAAATTTTCTTTTGTGACACCTATAATTTGCATGCAAGCGCGTGGCACAGACATAAAACACACGTGTATCGCGCACGCCAGTGAACGCGCGTCGACAGCTCGGTAAGACTGCAACGATAATGAGTCTCGATAAACGGAAACGTCAACGGACGTTAGTCTAGCCCGCTGTCACTAACTAAATCGCACGCCGATATCGGACGGGCACTGCAAGGTCAAAGGTCGTTTCCGCGTTTCCGTCAGCGAGCAAGGAGCAAAGCAAGAGAGCACGCCTTGCGTCTGATATTTTCCGACGCTTAAAACGCCACTCTGGTCGGTCTTGCCCCGGGCGCTCGCGTGACAACTGGCACAAACGTCTTTTTCTCGCTCCGGGTGTGCCTGCAAGGTGTGTGACACGCGGAGCCCAGAGACGCGGTGGCATGGCGAAACACGGCTCACCCGGTAGCTAATGTTTCCGACGAAGAGCTTCTTCTGGTAGAAGACTTCGTTCTCCTTGACGCTGTCCGCGTCCTCGGGACTCGTCTCGTCGGACTTGTCGTCTTCGAGGGCGGGCTCCATCGCGCGCCGAGCCGCGGCGGACTCGATCCACTCATTCTCGAAGCTGTTCAGGCCGGACTCGGAGCGCCTGGGGTCGAAAAAGCGACACTTTCTAGGGGAAGGGGTCTTGCAGAGCCGCTCGCGCAGCTGCTGCTCGGAGAAGATCCAGCTCTCTCGGATCGGCGTGGACACCGGAGTGGCGGGCAGGCTGGACCGGTACACGGCGCCCGCCGGGAGGCAGTCCGGCAGGCACACCGCATTCAGGCCCATGAACGCTTCCGAATGCAGTTTCTGCAGACACCGTATTCGGTACGCGTACGAAAACATGGTCCGTCTTTTCGCTGGCCGCAGGCTTTCGGTCTTGTCCGACGGGCGACTTCAGCCAATATTGCTTCAGCGCAGGACAACGGCCACGGGTCGGAGCCTCGTTGGCGGTGGCTTGGCCGCCTTCTGATCCGCGTTCTGCATGGCTGTGCACTCACGCACTGTGGTTGCTAATGTGGTCGCGATGCATATCGGTTACGCTCTGAAAGAAAAAAGCATGCCCTCCGGGAAACGCGCTGGCCTGGGTCGAATGAAAGAGCCGCGGAGATACGGGACGGGCCCGATTTAGGACAACAAACAACAAGTCGCCATTTTGGTTTGGATTGAATGGTGGCTCCGGCCACGGCTCCGACTTTGGCCCTCATAAACCGCATAATTTCAATTTCACTTTTTTTTTTTTTTTGCTGTAGTAAAAAAGTAGCGAATTCCTCAAGTTTCTTTATTTATTTTAATACAGTTTTATTGGCTGCTTAGAGACAGGATAATACAGCCCGGATCGACGACTCTTTGACCTTGAATCTGAATGATTCAGCATATCCGGGCCGCGTAACTCATCGCCTTTATGTAACGGGATTTCCCTTTTCGCCCATAATATGGCCGCAATGCACACTTCTTTAATGTTAAAGTAGTAATTGTCCCCTGGAGCGAACCGACGTCATCAGCTCTGAAACCACGCCAAACGTTGGCCAAACTGCCTAAACTGCTCGTAAAATCCCCTTTCCCAAGTGAAGCCGATTTTGGATGGATTATGCTCCCATTGGCTGGCGCGCGTCATGAAGGAACGAGGCTCCCATTGGCTCTCGTGCAACGTAATTTTTTTTTTTTTTAGGCGGTTAGCGCACGCACGGTTTTTCCGCCGGTAAGAGCGGTGCGTGCCTGGCAGGCAGAGCTGAGCCCGTTCGGGCAAACTCTAGGGAGGGTGCACGGCCGAGCTCAGCCAAGCTCAGCGGGGCGCGGCCACTTCACGAGATCGCGCGCTCGGCCGTCCGCCGGGGAAACATGGCCGTCCACGCCACTACGGTGCAGACGAACTAAGGAAGCAGAACAACGACCTGCTATCGCATTCACAGCTCATATGAAGTGCTTAGCTGTTTTCAGACTTCTTTTAAGGGCTTAGAAAGAACACGCATAGTGTGCCAAAACCTCCCCCCCCCCCCCTAAAAAAAATAATTACAAAAATAATTTACGAATTGTTGAATGCTTATTCTCTACCCAAATGTAGCTAGCGTTTAGAACCAGATGCCAACGTTTCAGAAGAAAACATTATCTCAATCATAAGTTCTATGATTTTGTGAAAATTTCAGAGGGCAAATGGGGGTTGCCCTTTTCGGAGGCGCAGTGAGGGATGGCGGGTGTGCACTGGAGTATGTGTAACCTACCCGACACCCCAGTTCGTGCCGACAGTCTGCGAATGGCTCAATAAAAATATATTAATCCAACTGTCCCACTCGTACACGCCGCATCGCAGCACACCGCCAGCGGCCTAGCACCCAAAGATTGGCTGCCAGTGGTGGCACTGATGGGCGCCCAATCTGTGATCCAGCGTACCACAAGAGAGATCAGTGGTTCTGACGTCCCCATACTCTTGTATCCTCATCTCCCTCAGTTTCTCGAAACAGAAAAAGAAAAGCCCCCCCCCCCCTTTTTTAGCTTGACGGCACTATCAAAAAGATAAATTTAATTTCACACGCAACTCTCAGACATCCCAATAATTTACTATCACAGTGGTTGTACCGCACCGGCGAAATTGCTTAACTTCCGGCTGTATAAACGTACACACACACCAAACCGCTAAAGTATGTCCATCCAACTACAAGGCCAAATACTGAGAAACATTTTATTTGAACAGCATCCATATAATAAAGGTGTCCAAACAGGATACTTCAGAACGTGTGAAGCAACACTTCTCTGCCATATCAAGTGGAAGTTGAAGTCCGGCAGTCCGTCTTCTGTTTGGACATCCACAAGGCAAACGTCATGGCTTTCCCCCTCACCTCCTCTGCTTTTCTGTGACGTCGGCGCTTGTCAGATTTCAGATCACACACGATCTGCCAATGGTCTCCCTGTCAATCTGTTCTGCTGTGCCTTGTATCCTTCCCTGTTTTTGGGGCTTGAACAGCAGCAGAAGCCTTGAGCAATTGACTGACAACCAACAAAGTGTGTGAGTGGCTGTCTGAACCCCCGTGAGGAGCATGGTCAGGCCTCCGTGGAAGACACAAGCAGATGTTGGCGGAGGGAAGCTTTTCCCTCGGCCAATAAAACGGAATGCAGCGGACCCCCGCACTTCACATGGCGGAGAAGTGTCGCTTCACGCATGCTTGAAGCTTCTGTCTGGACAGCCCTCGACAGCAACAATACTTGGCACAACTCTAACATGACAACCTGTGCTTGTACTGTGTGAAACAGTTAATACAGTAAACTTTCGTTAGTTCGACCTCGGTTAATTCGACCTTTCGTCTCAATAAGTCCCGGTGAGCGCCCATACATTTCTATGGGAGGAAAAGTTTGATAGTTTGCACTCGGGAGGACTCCGCATCGGATAATTCGTCCCGAGCAAATGCGCGCGGGCTCAAGTTGCATGGCACCACGGTAGAAAAACCACCAACGTACGACGAAACACGGGCCTTTTGCTGCGAAGCCGAACGTGTGACAACATGCGCCTGGTCCTCTACGCCGTTGAGGTGGACCGTAGCAAATGACACAAGCCAGCGCAACCAATCCGGTGTGGAGTGACGCGGAGAACATGACACGTGGTCGGGTGCAGAGACGGCGCATGCTCCCAAAGCGCTTTTCCGTAGAATCATGTGCAGTCCATCTTGCGTGCCGGAAAACGCAAGTTCTCCTTTCCCTTTTTTTTAAATTTTTTTCTGTCGCCGACGATCTCATTGCTTGGCGCCAAAGTAGACTAATAAAGCTTTATTTTTTATTTTTTTTTCTAAGTGCGCGATTTTCCGGGGACGTGACGTTTTGTGACGTTGTGCAAACGACCATTTTCGCTTTTACTGCACACGGCACGGTTGGTGACGAGTCGCCGAGTTTAGAACAAAGGCCGAGCTCGGTTGTTACGTTGCGGCAGTTTCATTTAGCGGAGAGGCAACGGTTGGTTGACTAGAGATGGCATCACGTGGGAAGTACATGTCGCTGTCTATTGGCACGAAGACGGCCATTCTTCAAGAGGTTGCGAAGGGTGTATCGAGGAAGGAGATTACAGACAAGTATGGTTTAAAGAAAAGCACGCTTGCCACCTTGGTCGCCAACAAGAAAAATATCATCGAGGCTCACAAAAAGAGCACTTCGACCAAGAAAGAAAACGGCTGCGAACGTCGGCGCACCCGAACGTCGAAAAGGCTGTGCTCCAGCGGATCTGTGACATGAGAAGCCTCAACTTGCCTCTCAGCGGACCCATCATCTGTGAAAAGGCTCGGGTATTTGCAAGCATGCTCGACGCCTGACTTCATTTAATCAGATGGTTGGTTGTCAAGGTTCAAGAGTTGGCACCAGCTCACATTCTGTACAATCTGCGGCGAGCGGGCAGATGTCGATCCTGCAGTGTGCGAGCGTTGGAAAAATGACTGGCTGCAAGACATTTTGAGGACATACCACCCAGATGACATCTTCAATGCGGATGAAACTGCTCTTTACTACAAAATGCTTCCGGACAAAACTCTAGCATTCAAGGTCGACGTGTGCGCCGGTGGAAAGCGCAGCAAAGAGCGACTAACTGTTGATAGCCACCAACATGTCCTGAACCGAGCAGTGCCGCTTGCTCATTCTGGGGAAAGCGTCCAAGCCACATTGTTTAAAGGGAATTAAAACTTTCCCAGTTGACTATGCAGCAAACTCCAAAGCCTGGATGATGGCAGAACTCTTCAGAGAATGAATTGTCAAGCTGGATCGAAAGTTTACGTCAAGGGATCGTGGTGTTGTCCTCATCGTGGACAACTGCAGCGCACATGTTGACGTCCAAGGACTGTGGGCAGTGCGCCTTGATGTTTGCCGCCAAATGTGACAGCGACCATGCAGCCACTCGACCAGGCTGTCATAAAAAAAACTTGAAGGTTCTGTACAGGAAAATGCTGCTGCAATGGATGATCATCTGCTTTGAAAGTGTGAAGGACTACCATATCACCGTACTTGGTGCAATGCAGATGCTTGCTCGTGCGTGAGAGCTAGTTAAACCGGAAACGATTGCAAACAGTTTCAAGACATTCATGGTGTTCACGGATGCCGTGTCTGCACTGGACACTGGGGACGATGTGGGTGCTGCTGGTGGGGAGCTGTCTTCCGCCGGAAACTCGGATTTGCTCCGTCCTGGGTGACGTCTCGTTTGAAGACTTGGTGAATGTGGACAATGGTGTCACAATATGCAAGCAACATACGGATGACGACATCGTGGCTGACGTGACCTGCTGTGGGGTGGATGCGGGAGATGAAAGCGAGAACATACCGCCGAAAGTACCCCATCCGAGTGTGTGTTTGACGTGGAGGTGGAACTTGAAGCTGCTGAGCTGTACTTTTCCCACGAGGAAAATGCCGAGTGCAAGCTCAGGTACATCGCTGCTCTCCGGAGCATGCTTTTGGACACGCGTTTTAAACGCTGACAGCAGCAGACCATCCGCGAGTACTTTGGACAATAAAAGGAAGTTTAATTTTAAATATTGTTGTGTCTTTTTTTAATTCAATCATTCAGATAATTCGACCAAATTTAAAAGTCCCGTCGAGGTCGAATTAACGAAAGTTTGCCGTATCATTTTTGTCGGGTACAAGATGCTACAGTAGTCGAGGCCAGATTTTTTTTTTTTTTTACATCTTTGTTAGGTTGGATTTGACAGGACTGTTAAAAATTGTTGTGGTACTGTAAACATCATGTAGCAATTGTAGGACAAATATCCTACATCACTGTACCTTGCCTATGTTAGGATATTCCTTATTTTGTAGAGCGATGTAAAATCTTATCGTTGCTAAATCATGTCTATATGCCGCACAACAATTGTTTTTAAGGGTAATGTTTTTTCATCAGTCACATTATTTTACGAGAGAATTCACATCATCTTATGAGAGAGGTCAAGCTTAAAGAAATTAGAATTGCAAAATACCAAGCTTGATCCCCAGTCAAAATCGTTGCTTCTGAAACGTCCAAGAAATTAGCAAAGGATGTATCAAGCACCCACCCCAGACTCACAAGCCCACCCAGCTAACCAAGATGCTCGACCGTGTGAGCACTTCTTCAAGCACGCGGGTGCAAAACGGTGAAGCCCACCCTATCCCGTGCCACTTCCGCATTTTCCCTCTCGAATTTGAAGACTCACCCCTAAATATTTTGGAACCAGGATGAAAATCCTCCTCACCACCCCATTTTCCCCCTTCCCACCGTTATCCTGACTGCAGGAAGACACCTTTTGTTGCTGCATATCGAGGCTGGATAGGCCAGGAGCTTATCCCGGCTTATTTGGCCCCAAGATGCAGCAACCAGAAGAGTCCGTCCCTCCTTCAGCGAGTCAAGAGTGGGCAAAATGGGAAGAGTGGCGAGGAGGATGCTCACACTGGTTGAAAAATATTTTGCAGGTCTGTCCCCATCCTTCAAATTTTGGGTGAGCTCTTCTTCAGTATTTTACAGTAATTTGGCAATTAGCAGTGACAATACCTTACGTGAAAGCATCATTCAATTCAGCCAAAGCGACGGTGTTGTCCACTTCCACAAAAGCCTCCTAGTCAAAAATGTGGGAATGTAAATGAGCCAGACCGAAACGTTGCAGTCACACGCCACTCTTCGCACAGCCACATTCACCGAGCTCAGCCACTATAGGATTTGGAAATCAAAAGAGAAGTTCAAATGAAACCAGCTCGACCGTGACCTTCCAAGTTAAAAAACGAAGGACCGCCAGTGGCAGTCCAACTAAAATATGTATACAAAGCGCAACATTGACACGATGCGCAAACGAAACACGTCGGGAAGACAGCCTCCAACGAGCAACAAAGGCAACAGGAATGAAAGAGGCACCCGCTCTTGTCTCCCAAGGGTCGGCCGCATGTTCGTCTTCCATCCATGACCGGGGAGCACCCAAACACCGCGACCATCGATTGGCGCGCTCAACACTGTGGCACCTTGGGGCACAGACAGGCCACGAGCGCCTTCTTGTCGAGTGTGAAGTTTGTCCACGACGGGGCGCTGAACGCAGGCACCACGTTTCCGGGCAGGCCCTCGGCTCTCGGCAAATCCGCTGCCGCCGGTGCCTGCTGCGCGTCGCCGTCCCCTTTGAGCCGGAGCGCGTCCAGGAGCTCGCTCCGGTACAGGCTGGCAAAGTACTCCTGCTGCTTCTGCTTCAGCTTCTCTGCGTCGGTGATGCAGTGCGGCACGCCGGCCGTCTGCCGCTGCGACCGGCGCTGGCGGCTGTTGAAGATCCACTTGCGCAGCGGCTTGACGAAGGGCATGACCATGAAGAAAGCGTTGGCGTTGAGGCCCAGCGTGGCCCGGGGCGCCTGGTCCCGCTTGTGGGACGGCAGGTCAGCAATGGAGAACCAGTCCACGCTCTTGATCTCCTTGCGGGTGCGGGGGCTGAAGGTTGTGTCCCGGGGCACGCCCACCACCAGGTACAGCCGCACCTGGGTGTCGAACACCTGCCGCTCTATGTACTCCGCCGGGTGCAGGAACGGCGAGATGTCGAAGCCGGTCTCCTCGAGCACTTCCCGCACCGCGCAGGCCTGGGGCTCCTCGCCTTCGTTCACCTGCGGGAAGCGCCCAATTAAGGCACGAAACCGTCCACCGGCGTTCTCAGTCGGCCTGGCGAGCTAAATTCCTAGCAACGCTTATTTAGGTGCAGAGAGTGCAGATGGAAGGAGAAGCGCAATACAGGTCAGACGAAGATTCCTGCATTGTGTTTTTCTCCCCCAATCCTGGAACCAAAGGTTACAACTCCCATATGGAACATCCGCAACTGTACAGGTTCTCGAATTCACCGTTTACAATGCATGTGCCTTTGCTTACTTGTCTGCAAGAGAAAGAATTGCCGTGGAAATAGCAAAGTATGATGAGTACCCCTGAGCATGTCGTTTATGGTGCCAGTTCTCCTCATACAGACAACAGCCTCGATGGTGTGGAGTGCACACTACTGAAGCACAGTAGAAGCTCACTGCGTGCGCACACTCGGCAGCAAAGAACTTGTCTATGGCCGCCACTGAATACCACACATATTTCGTGTCTGAAGTTGATGGCACTGTCTGTAAAGCCAAGTATGTGCAGATGAATTGCACTTCGAGAATAGAGCTCCTGCCATGAAGCAGTGCAGCAGCTGTGGGTGAGTGCGCTTCATAGGAAGAGCAGGCAAGGAGGAGGGGGGGGGGATCGCGTGAGCAGATGCGGGGTGAATCTTCGTCACACACGCAAGCCCACGACCGTACTTAACCTTGTCGCCTCCCCTCCTTCACCTGCGCTTCTATAAAGAATAATGCTTAGAAGAATTAAATCAGAGGGCGCAAATTTTGAACGCGGCCCCTCATTTTGGCGCTCGCGAACGTCACATCGAACATGAGCAAGGAGGGTCAGAGATACCTTGCCCTTGGGGAAGCCCCAGCTGGCCCGGGCCCAGTACGCCTGCACGAGCAAGACGTACTCGAGCGACTCGTCGAGGACGATGGCCCCGTACGTGGGCACGGCCATCTTGTACTCCTTCCAGCGCTCGATGATCGAGTCCGTGTTGGGCAGGTGGTCTCGGAGCGACGGCACGTGCTGGAAGACCATCTGCGTGAACTCCCGCATGGTGCACGGCCGCAGCGCCGGGTCCTCGGGGCAGTGGAAGTCCAAGTAGAACCAGAAGGCGAGCTCGATCTGGAAGCACAGTCGGATCGGGTCCCGCCGCTCTTCCTCGGGGATGTTGATGATGAAGCGGGACGCCAGATCGTCGAGGATGCCCTCGGGGATGCACTGGGCTTGACGAGGATTCATCGCGAGCCGCTGAACGTGCAACGAGCGATCAAAGGGCACAAGCACAGTCACCGCAGTTACATCGCTCACAAGGGGTGGAATGCTTCAGGGCGCCTTCTTGACGTTCTGACACCTGCAGAACGACAAAAAAGAAACACTTGTCAAAACTTTGTTACCTGCAACCAAACACGGCAGACGAAGACGCTAACTCACGAACCTAGGACCCTGTGCCTAGGACCCTAGACTCCGTTTGTTATGATTGCTTTCTCGACATGTTTTGGGGGGCCTCTCGGTATCACCGGTATCACTGCGCTGCCAGAATGGAAAAGTGGAATAAGTGTAATGAAACTCCACTTTATAAGGTTGTTAAAACACATTAATAAAACTTTTAAAATATTTAAGCTTTTTATATATATTAAGAGTTTTATTTAAGGATGATCAAGAAAATTAGTTGTGGTTTTTGCACTCTTTCGGTAAGCGGAAACCGCAAGGTTGCGCTACGGTTCCTAGTAAACAAGCGCAACGCGCATGCGCTGATGCTTCGCGCGCGCTACGCTGCTCACGCTCAGTGCTCACTCGTGCTCAGTGCTGTCTGTCGATTGCGTCAAACACGTGTTCGTTGTGTGGAGCGTGTGGTTGTGGGTTTTGCGGATTTGGCAGTTACGTTTTCTTGTGTTTCTCACTGTATATTAGAGTGATCGTGGCTTTGATTTAGCTCTTTGTCATCGGTAAAGGTGTGGTACGGATGATGGATATAACACATGTGCATCAAGCTCGTTAATTTCAAGCCGCGACAAACTTTGTGATTCGCCCTTCTAGCGGAATATATCGCACCACGCTGAGAAATGAAGAGAAAAATGGGTAAGACGTCTCAATCACACATTTCGTATCTCGGGAGCTAGTGCCTAAAACTTACCAAAGTTGCGTTTTCTTTTTCTTTTTTTGTTCGCGCGATAAGTTTCGACACTGTGCTTCATCTTTTCCGCATGTGGCAGAAAAACAGCCGGCGCCGCTGACGATCGAGCGCGTCTTGGCCCAGTTCACGTCCGAGTCCGGCGAGTCGGCCGGCGCCCCTTTCGACCTGCCCATCGACGTGACGGTGGACAAGCTGCAGCTCCTGTGCAACGCCTTTTTGGAAACAGTGCGTTGCGTGTGCTGATTCCTCTTAACTAGGAGCAGATCCGACGCTGTACAATAAGCCGAAAAAAAAAAGGTGCATCCACATAGAGGGCACAAAATGTCACCGAATCTGGTTTCAGCAGGTCAGTTTTACGTCAAATTTCAATGCATAAAACTCTTCCTGTAAAAAAAATGGCAGCGCTCAAAGCAAGCTGCCTTGAGGTCTACCCACTATCGCTTTTCAATCAGAGCCAATCAGAGCTCGGCGTTCTGACGTCACCACAACCCCCTGCAAGAGAAGCAGACAAACTTAAGCTCCGCATTGACTTGTTGCGCCATCTTCCGATAGGTTATAGTGTACTAGAAAGAACGAGTGGGGCCACCGGAGTGCTATTTTTGTACCTTTGCGTGTGGAAAAAAACAGCTAATCCAAGGCACTTCGCTCCTAGCGCCCGAGAGGGCGCTACGAGTGAAGTGGTTTGAAATAGCCACTTTTTATAAAAAACATGTTTCGTTCCAACACTAAGTTCGACCGGCACACTGCTCAAGGTCATAGAAACAATAGAACGCCGACTATGTTTTTTCTACAACCTA
Source organism: Ixodes ricinus (assembly GCA_037355805.1). Classification (NCBI taxonomy): domain Eukaryota; kingdom Metazoa; phylum Arthropoda; class Arachnida; order Ixodida; family Ixodidae; genus Ixodes; species Ixodes ricinus. The sequence continues at coordinate 135,368 of JAZHYW010033689.1, forward strand.
GACGTCAGGCATCACATACATAAAGTCACCACGACCTGACTTGTTGTCACAACGCCATGCGGCATTAGGACGACGCCTTGACGCCAACGTCGTCATCAACGCTGCCAACGTGCACTACGCGACATCAAGACTACATTCTGACGTCATATTGCGTTGCCAACGACGACGATGTGAACGTTGACGTTGATGACGACAGTGTCGCGGGACTTCAAGATGACGGCGTCCTTGTCAATGCGACGTCATAAGGATGGTTGGTGTCAGTTCGTCGACGTTGTTGTTGACATGACGCAACTCAACGTCACAAAGACGTATTGACAACTTCCTGATGTCATCGTCGACGACGTTACACAACGTGAAGACTTCATTGTGACTGCGCGTCGACGTTGATGCTGGCGAAGGCGACGACGTTACACGCCGTCAAGGCTTTGTCGTGACGTTAACGATGATGTTAACGTGACATTATAGCGATGTTTGACGTTGCGTGGGGCGTCAACGTCGGCATTGACGTCATGACCGCGTTACAATGGCGACTTGATGTCGCGTAACGGTGTCGTCCTCAACGCAACGGGATGTCACGACCGCGTCGCAACGGCGACTTGATGTTGAGAAATGGTGTCGTCCTCGACGTGCCGCTATGTCACGACGGTTCTACGACAGCATCTTGGCGTCGCGTAACGTCGTAGTCGATGATGACGTCGTGGCATCGTCACAACGTCGGTCGTGGTGCTTTGGCGTTGCCTCTGACGTCAAAATCATAAAAAGTACAATATAGCCCCTGTATTGCCCATATGACCTTGACCTGTGTCGTTGCCCGATCGCAGCGAAGGCGGCGCTGCGATCGAAGTGGCTTGGTACCACCTGATCGCTATCCACATTTTGAGGTGCAACTGAAAGCATGAGCAGAGCCTGTAGCTCGTCCCACTCATACTTTCTTGTACACTTTAGATAACAGAGCATCGTCTAATCACTGCACTCCACGTTACTAAATTACCTCAGTTGTGGAACTCTCGCAAAAGGGCGTGCCCCTCCCCCCTCCCCTACCCACCGGGCCTGTGTTTCGAAACGTATGTTTGTATTCCATAGAATACACTGCAGTTACATACCAAAGCAGCCGTCCGGCGTGACAAACGATGGGTGGTGAGAGAAGGGGGTACTGATTATGCAAATGGCGTCTATGAGCAGTTCTATAGCTGAGCTAATCTAATAAATATAAATACTTGGGGACTGAACCACGACTTCCTTGAAAAAAGTCCTGTTTCCGTCCCCGTCCTCAATGTTTTAACCTTTCAAGTATTTGTATCTATTCAACAACACGCTCGTTTTCAATTATTAATCTAATAACATTGGCTGTACCCATCGGAAGATGACATCACGAAAATGGAGTCGCTTCAGTCTCTCTTGGCTAGCTCGGTCGTCTGCAAATGCGCTTGGCGTTGACTTTGGTAAGTTTGTTGCTCTGAAATTTGACACGGTGAATCTGATCTGCTCAATGCAGATTCGGTGAAAGTTAGAGCTTTCTTTGTGCATGCACCGATTTTTCTGGCTCATTTTACAGCGTCGGATCTGCTTGAGTACTTGCCTGACCGACAGATAGAGGGCGCTAACGCGCTCGCTGCCGTTAGGTTGCTTCGATTTGGTTGGTTTTGGTTTTAACATGCACACAGCTGTGTTGTGGTCCTACAACGTTTAAGGCCCGTTCGCACTCTTGCAACCGAGTACGACCGAGAGAGACCAGACCGGTTTTAAGCCTCTTGCGATCTCTTAGGACCAGCTCCGCTGCAGCGCATCCGGTCCTAAGACGTCGCAAGAGGCTTACAAAACCGGTCTGGTCTCTCTCGGTCGTACTCGGTCGCATATATGTGAACGGCGCTTTACGCTTAATTTTGTGATACAAATACATGTTCCTTGTAGCCCACAACCAATGAACCACTGGTGCTGAGCCACTTTTAGAACCACAAAGTGGTGTTGAGCTTCAGTTGCAGGCATTTTTACCAACACCTTTGACGCATCTGATTACGTTCGTCATTAATTTCGGCAGGGAGCAACTACCACAATATGTGACCATAGTTTAAACATTGTTGCACCGCCCCTAAATTATAAAAGCACTTGAAAAACTGCAGACATGAGCCAAACACAGTGTACGTTTTTTTAGTTTTTTTATTCATAAATTTATCAAGGGAACTTTATATCGGAAAAAATAGTAATACCGGACAAGCATCCACTCAAAATTTTGAGATAATTGCGAAAAAATGGCGGAGTGGCACTTGTTTGGTCAGCAATTTTACACATCAGTGTACTGTGCATATTTTCTCACATCTTAAAAATTTGGGAATGGGCGCTTAATGTGGAATGGGCGGATGCGTAGTATTCTACGGTAAGAACGTCAAACACATGTATGGGTGTCATATTATGAGCAAACAAATCTCCTAGTATTGACGTACCATGGTGCCTAGTATCAGATAAAATGCACGTTAGATGTTCGTTGCCTACCTTCTCCACGAGTTCCTCCATATAATGCAACCGTTTTCTATCTGTTTTTAATACAAGGGACAATTGCTTTGAGGAAACACAGATCGTGGCTCCTTACGCTATTTTTTTGTCATCTTTTTCACGTCTTATTGAGATTGTTTCGCTGCTGTTGCAAACCCGAGTTGTCAAAAGTAATTGGCCTTCGAAGCCTATCTTAAAGTCATCTATATACTCATGCGCGTCAGTACTAACGTTAATTCGGATGCTTGTAGTACTGCAGAAGTTCGGCACAAGTCTCTGATTACACTTTCCGGAGTAAGAAAAGAAAATGCGCTGAAACGTGACGAAAAACACGAACACAACGAAAGCATCCGCCAAGGCGCGGAGGGGAGAGTGGCGCGACGAGCTGAAGCAACCTTACGGCGGCCGCATCACGTGGTTCCAAGATGGTAGTGCCACTACGGGGGTCGGTGAAAGGGTCTATAGACCTTTGCAAAAAGAGCTCTCTGGCCGCCGCCATTTTGCGAACCGAGCGACCCCTATCAGCCAGAAATTTCTGCCACCTGTCTGAGCTGTGGGAACCCGGTCACCGTGACTCCCCAGCTGCATTGTGCATTCGGAGTTCGCTGGCTTTTCTTGGAAGTTTTTACTTTATTTGCCTGTTTAGGATGCTTACCCTTTGTGTGTTATCTTCCACTGTGAGAACCAGGGAATACCAGGGCTCGTAGCCTGCTCGGCCTTCGCAGGAAACGAACGAAGAGAGCGAACGTCAAGCAGCCCGCGACGCCGGCAGTTTGACGTTCTTGGAGTGATTATTTCCGTTGAGATAATCTCCAAAAGCCTTCCCGGCTTGTGTTCCGGGTCTTCGCGAAAAATAGCTGATAGGGTCGGGTCCGAGGTGTGGGGACGGAATAGACACGTTCGTTCATTTGCTTTGAAGCTGTGCAAAAACGCAGCTCTCTTCTACATGTGCCCCAAAACACGCCGGAATTCCGTCCGATCGTCGTGAAGTGACTATCGTCGACACTTTATATTGGATATGCTGTGTTATTTGAGACCTTTCTCAAATCCTGTTCGGATAACGCGGCACCGTGGGTACGTACAATATATGTTGTTCGATTGATAAGACTCGTTGAATTTCATGTTGTGGGCAGGGAATATCCATGCAGTTCGGATATCCTGTGTGGTCAAATATTTTCGACGGTTAAGACCTTTGTAGATTGACACGGCTGAGTGTATGGTGCCGTAAAAAGATCAACATAAAATGAAACAAACATTCCAGTTGCATTTGTTCTGTCGCACACGGACTCACCAAAACAGCTTTCATTTCTTTGTTTTTGTTCCCAAAAATAGTACAATGCATTCTTAAAAACCCCGAGAAATTCTATTCGCCATAGAACACAAAAGAAAAAATAGAACGCGGCAATTTAGCTTCCACCAGCGTCCGGAAGTGCGCCTACGCAGGCTGCCACAGCCCACTGACGAGAAACTCCACAGCCCAGCGCAGTCGGGCAACACTGACGTACCCTCTCAAAACCAGGGACGCGCGCTGTAAATCGCTTCGTTCGAGACTGCCGCTGGAAAGGTCTATGTAACATGTACACTAACGCCTTGAGCCCACTTTAGGCGGTTCGCAAAAATTGATTTCTCATTTATCATGTTCCAATTTACTACAGGGGCGTGGCTACGTGGTGGAAGCTATCGAGCTTCCACCACCAGTTATCAAGAAAATATCAACGGACGAACTTACGCCGTTCAATAAAGGAAAAAGAAAAACCTGCTTAGGGCAATCTGCCGCGGCATTCGCAGATGACGTCGTGACCGGGCCTGTCTAATTTCATCTGCCGCGGACAGATGTCGAATGCGTCAAGCACGCTGGCGTCGAGCTTAGCAGACAATCTTAGAAAACTTTCCACTATGCTGGCTTCGTCACTTTAATGTTTAATTCTCATAGTGCGACAATTTATTCAGTAAAAAAAAGTGAGAAGCCCTTTACAACTCCCTGTAACGCCGAATTAGAGCGCAGCTCTTGGAGAAGGAGTAGGGAAGGGTACTGAGGGGGGAATCATTCGGAGGGGGTCATATGACCTCGTGGGGGCCACATGACCTCGGGGAGGGGGAGTCATGTGACCCGCCCCCCCCCCCTCCCCGAGGTCCTCCCGAAGGAACCCAAGGTCCTCGGGTGGGGGGGGGGGGGGGGGGGGGGGGGGAGGGAAGGGAGGGAGGAGGGTCACATGACCTTGGGGAAGAGGGGGGTCACATGACCTCGGGAAGGGGGGGGGTCATGTGACGCCCTCCCCGATGTCCTCCCGAAGGAACCCGAGGTCCTTCGGGAGGACTTCGGGTTCCCTCGGGAAAATTTACTCATAATGCACCGTGCGGTGACGCCGCTCAAGCCGGAAACGGGCGCCTAAGAGCTGTGCTCTTAAAACGAACTTAGTAAGAAATAGGTTTTGAATCCCTCGTGGCTCCCAATATTTGGTACGTAGATGATCGGTCGAGGCACTGCACTACTTTCGTGTCCCACGTTGCGCCATCTTTCGGCAGCACATACTATAACTATAGGCAAGCACGGTCATGATGTCATCTGCGAATGGCGCGGCAGGTAGCCCGAAACAGGTTTTCTTTTATTGGACAAGCTAAGCTCATCTGTTGATATTTTCACTCTATACTTCCACCACCTTGCCGCACTTCTGTACCAAATCTCGGTACGATACATAGAGAAACCAATTTTGTGGACCGTCTAAAGTGGGTTTAAAGCGTCGGTGTACATGCTGTATATGCCGAGCTACGAATCTCGGCTCGAGCTAGCTTCTCGGTACTTTGGGAGCAGTTTTGCAAATTGAGTTGGTCGCTTTCCCTAGTGCGGTTGAAACATCCCCCGCAGGTGCATGCGACCAAGTGGCATCATCCAATAGAGGGTATTCACTGGGTGCCATATTTGAGGGCGCTATTTAGAGTGCGTGCTCAGAACGAGCTCACATGATTAGGCTGCTAAGACTGGCCATCTTGATGATGTGGAATGCACGTGGCAAAAGAACCGTGAAAGATCGCCATCGGGTCGTGCTCAGCACTCGCACATACAGCTATGGCCGGCAGTGAATACTCCCAATAACATGCTGTTCCTTGTTTGCTTACAACTCCAGAACTATCGCCAGTTTTGCGGCCTTGTTTTTGCGGTGTGCTAATTGACCCCTGAAGATATTAGATTTGCAACTTAATGTTTGGGAATGGTCTGACAATGATTACAGGCTTCGTTTAACACATCTGATAAACTCTAATGAAGAAGCAAAGTCCCTTAGCGAGACATTGGCTGCCACTGTGGGACCCTCCGGGAGATTCACCACGCTCATATTTCATTTAGACATACTGTTTGAAGATCTATGATCTCCAGCTATGATCCTCTCGACCGTGCAGCAGGAGAAGGTGCCCTACCTGTTCTTTGTGGACGGGGAGGAGATCAGGGAGTCGCTGGTGAAGACGCTGACCGGGCGCACGCAGCCCCTCGAGCCCGAGCGGGTGCTGGAGATTGTGTACGCGCCCCAGGCGCTCTTCAGGGTCCAGGCCGTCACCCGCTGCACGCGCCTCCATCCCGGGACACCAGGAGGCGGTGCTCGTCGCCGCCTTCAGCCCAGACGGGAGGTAATCGCTTCCAGGACGGATGAACATGACTGACCTCCCGAGGTTTGGGAGGCAGCTTCTGCCGCCTAGTCAGTGTTTCTAATGTTGGCAGTTAACCTATACCTAATATACGTCAAGTTGTAGGCTTTTTACTGGTGATACTTGGGCCGTGGAAATGATAAGACCTGCATTTCTCCGACATCATCGCTATAGTCGGTGACAAGGTGAGAAATGCAGGGGGAGCGTGCACCTCAAGTGCAAGCACTTATCAGAAGCGCGGCAAAAGGCATGAAGCGCATGCTAAAGGCCGGACGTTCCAAAGAAACGCCAGTGACTATAGTGGATCCATTCAGCACAACTACCACGTGCTGGCAACACCTCGGAACGAGTGCTGCGCTGCCCGCGAGTCGCCTAATGTACCGGCAACCGCCATTTTGTCTCATTTTCCGTCGAGCTTGGGTGGTCCAGCGGCCAAACGTGTTAGCGCACCACAGCTCGGGGCACGTGGAGCAAAAGCTCGTGCTGCGGAACCCAGAGCGTTTGATCCTTCCCCCCGCTCGTTTGGATCTACCAGATTCATACCGTCGTGGTGTTTCACTAGCGCGTGATTCACAGTGCAAAGCCCGAGCTAGCAGTACTACTCTTGTATACAACAAAGACTTTGGATGGCCCTTGGGCTGGACTCCCGCCATCTGAACTTCCACGTAACAAATTATTTGTTCAGGTTTGCGTGGATGCCACTAATGACAGCGTAATGTTCTGGTAGCCTTCTAGTTGCTACCAATCGGGGTCCCACATTTCTCGGGTGACCCTTGCAGATATTTTTGTAATTCCTGCAGCACTAGGCACTGTTTTTCCTCTCACGTGCAGCGAGCTAGGGAAGGAGTGGCCAAACTTGACATTTTGCGTCTTTCCCACGCTGCAGCGGGGAGAGATGCAGCTTTCTGGTGGGCCAGCACAGTTGTGTCCACCCTACTTTGCTCGGGGCACTTGCGAGGTGTTTGCAAATGAAGGAACGTTGTGAGGCAGCAAATAAGCACTAAATGCAGGTTGGCCTCTTCAAGCGTTTAAACTGGTGGTTCTTAACCATCAATGGTTTGGGGACCCCTTATCGATTAGCGGAAGTGATGGGGGACCCCATCCACTGGGGAAAGTATATTGGACAATCACAATGATTACAGAAGGGTAAACTAAATGTGTGCCATCAAACCTTAAAGCTCTGAGCTGAAGCCAGCATTCATAAAAAGAAACATTTTATTTCTCGGCTTGACTAACGGCCCAGGGCTTCGGGGTAGAAGGCCTTCAAAAAGCCCCATTTGAGAACCATTCAAATGAATCGATCAAAATTAAGCTTACCGTAAAATCCCGTGAGGACGCCCACCCAAAATGAAGAGTTAAATAATGAAAAACATGGGGTGGGCTATCTTTGGGGATGCCACAGCAAAACTTTAGCAAAAATTTATAATAAGTGCAGGGCACTCGCCACAAACCACATGACGCGGGAACTGATACCGCAGATCGCGGACACGGCAAATTCGCGTTTCACGATGTGATAAACACGCGGGAATTCGCTACAAACTCCAGTGTCATGGGAAAGGATACCACAAGGGGCTGACGCAGCAGATTCGCGTTTCACAGTGCGAAGGACTCGCGGGTTCACGGATGCAGCAGATACAAGTTTCATGGTGCAATAAAAAAGCGGGAATCCGCTACAATCTTGCCTGTCACGGAAACCGATATCGCGCGCGCAGATCGCGGACAAAAACACGGGAATACGCTACAAACTCGCATGTCACAGAAACATATACTGCAGATCGTGGACGCAACAGAATCGCATTTCACGATGCAATATACATGCGGGAACAACTCGCGCGTGTTACTTACAGCTAAAAATCGATATCGCGCGCGCAGATCACGGACTAAAACACGGGAACCCACTACGAACTTGGGAACGGATACCGCAAATCGCGAACGCAGCAGATTCGCATTTTGCGATGCAATATACACGCGGGAACAACTAGCGTGTTACGCGAGCCGATATTGCGCACAGATCGCAGACAAAAATGCGGGAACCCGCTATGAACTCGCCTCTCGGACACACCGGTACCGCCGATCGCGCTGTTGATGCATGAACCCCATCGGACATCGCTTGACGTCCAACGGCAATCGGGGGGTGGGCAACGTTTGGGAATTTTTATGTTACAGATATTTAGCCAGAAAAACAGGATGGGCGATCTCTCGGGGGAGGGCGCCCTTACGGGTTTTTACGGTTATAATTTTTCAAAGTGTTATAGTGTATTCTCCTCACGTTGTTGCGCAATTGAATTGGTGCTAGAGAAGCAAATGTTCTTGTTTTAGGCACCTTGCGAGCGGTTCGGGCGACACCACGGTTCGGTTCTGGGACATTCATACTCAGACGCCACACCACACCTGCAAGGGTATGTGTTCTTCTGCTTGGTGCCTGATGTAAGAAAAACACTTTTTGAGTGAGACACTTCCACTCTTCAACGAAATCGGTCTTTAATGTCCGAGTGTATTTACCATTCTCTCTTTCTTCCTCTCGCATTAGATTAATTGACCTGCAGCTGTAAAAATAGCAAAGAAGGTGGATAAGTTGATGTCTAACATTTATGGCACAACTCAAAAATGTTACTTGACAATATGGTGTAGAGCTTTTTGACTGGCTGAAATTGTTTTTTCTGATCGGTGTGTGTTTATTGAATTTTCCTTTTTTCTTCTCAGGTCACCAGAACTGGGTCCTGTGTGTAACCTGGGCCCCGACGGCAAAAAGATAGCCTCGGGCTGCAAAAATGGCCAGGTGAGTTCCAACGTGCAGACTCGTGAGGCACGTGCAACTCGTGCAACCAACGGGTCCGTGAAATCGCTCGCTCCTCTCGTCGTTGCAGATATTCTTGTGGGACCCCGAGACGGGGAAGCAGCTGGGACGGACGCTCTGCGGGCACAAGGCCTGGATCACGTGCCTCTGCTGGGAGCCCCTGCATCGGTGGGTGACGCGACGGCGCTTGTCAGAATCGGGTGGATGCACGTATTGCTGCGTCGCCTCGCTCACTTACCTCTGCCGTGCACGTTCCTGCACTGACCTAGCCCTGGAGCTATGTTGTCGGGAGTTCCCTTTGAGTGTGCCTCTAGACGCCTTGTCCCGCACAAGTGTGGAGAAAAGAGAGTTTTAAAGGGTGCAGAGATCAGTCAGTGCCCGCCTAGGTGCCGCTACGTGTCTGGAGCATTTTGTCGGCAGGTAACCAATAACTAACCCCAAAAGTTGTCGGCTGCTTCGCAGTTGGCAGTTAGTACAGCCGCAACTTTTAAGTGCATTATGGCGCTCAAGTAACCTCCCGTATCTGGGGTTCTGTAACTTACAAGCGAATGGCCAGAAAGGCTTTAAACATCGCAGCTGGTTTTCTCAACAAAGTAGAAAATTGGCACAAATTTCAATATTCTAGCTGTAGTACTTATAAATTTAGTCCACAAACCCAAGTCCTACCTTAAGGCTCTGTTCCTGGCTGAAATGCTGTTAATGAGAAACCGCGTCAGTATCTTGCATTAGACCAGAAACCCAAGTCTCGCTTTACAACTACTTATATTTCCAGCTGAAATGGTGCTAATGAAAAATATGTATCTCGTCTCTTGCCTTTCGGAAAATTTGATGTCTTCCGATCTAATATTATTGTGACACCTTTTAATTAACTGCAATAGAAATCGAAGTTCGTACTTCCTCTTTTTCATAGATTTAAGAACCAAGCCTTCAGATGAGATCAGAAACTGCCACCACGAAAAACCTTTTATATAAAAAATTGTGAGCAAACAGACACACTGCTGCGGTTGACGGTCGCGGCTGTTGCGTCGATAAAGGATGCGCTTTAGGAGTATTTGCTTTCAATACAGTAGTTAGGGGAGATGCGTGCTTTTGCGGAATGCTTTACGAGATGCGCCTCTTCATCATGAACAGGGGGGGGCCTTTGGCACTTAGGCCTTTCATGCGGGATGGTCGAGGTCCTGCACCACTTACTGTTCTCGCGTGCGGCCCTCCATCTACTCTGCTTAGCGCAGTGTGCTTGCCATTTCTGCTTTTTGGACAGAGAGCAAGGTGGTTAGAACCTGTTAGAACCTTTGGTTGAGGGAGAAAGTGTGAAACAGCGACAGTGCGTCTAGCCATGAGTGGCGTGGTTGTACGATTAGCAACGGCGATGGGGAGAGTGCAACAGTGCAGTGATGCTATCACTCTCCCCCGCGAGCGTGTGAAAGTTTTGCCTACGGATGCCGCCAAATTTTTGTTGGAAAGGGTTAGTAGCAGCTACCACTGTAAAATGAATCCATCAGATATTCTCTCATCGTTACAATGGTCGCGCAAATAAATTCGGAACTTTCGAATATTGAAACAAATAATGCCATCTCTACTTTGAATTTTGAATCAAATAGGGCTATACGGCAATTTGGAATATTTTCCAAGTACGTACAGTCGAACGCCGCTACAACGAACGCTTCTACTACGAAATAGCCTGTACAACGCTTTAATAGCCTGTACACCTGCTTTATTGGGGTCATTAAAGTGCGCGACGGATATAACAAAGTGACGTGTATAACGAAGAATTATCGCGGTCCCACACGTTTCGTTATACAGGCGTTTGACTGTATTTCGAATTTCGAAATGCTGCGGAACATACCTTAATTCGGACTAAAAATAAAACGAACAAAAACAGCGATACAAATAGGAGCAACGAGTCTACTGTCTCAAATCTATTGAGGATTGTGTTTTGATAGCTAACACCAAAATGTCTGTGGAAATCAGCTTTAGCATTTTTTTTTTCCTAAATAAATTGTCTCTCTTGTAAGTCCGCTTCTTGTTCATTATTTGTGACCTTGACCTTGATTTGCTATTAATGACGATTTTTCTGGGTACGGGAGTGTTCACATTAATGAGGCACGACTGTTTGTGACCTTGACCTTGATTCGCTATTAATGACGATTTTTCTGGGTACGGGAGTGTTCACATTAATGAGGCACGACTGTTTGTGACCTTGACCTTGATTCGCTATTAATGACGATTTTTCTGGGCACGGGAGTGTTCACATTAATGAGGCACGACTGTATTGAAATAAGAGTAATTGTGCAGGTGAATGATCATGGTAGGGAACCCTTCAGACCTTGTCAAGTTTGTCCTCTTTTTTTGTTCCCTAGTTTACAGGGTTCTCTACCATGACTGTTTTAACGGCCACAAACTAATCGCTTTAAAATGTTTAGATTCAAATCTAAATTATTCGTACAAAGGAACTATTCGCTTGGAACCAATAAATCACTATTGGCACATCCCTGGTTATGACGCCTAGTCAGGAGGCCGGCGGGAGGAGAGTTAAATGTGGCGTCTTGGTCCCGCAGGAACGGGGAGTGCCGCTGGCTGGCGAGCAGTGGCAAGGACGGCACAGTGCGCATCTGGGACGTGGTGCTGGGCCAGACACGGCTGACCCTGTCCGGCCACACACGGGCCGTCACCTGTGTCCGCTGGGGGGCTCTGGCCTGCTCTACACGGCTTCCCAGGACTGCACCATCAAGGTGTGGAGGGCCGACACGGTGAGAGCACGGCGTCCTAGACTCTGGAGCGGGGTGGCCAGAGCCGTGACAAGGAACCATTTTAAATGAAGAGCTGCAAAAATAATAAAATGTGGCACTGTTTTCAATTTTTTTTTTCTGCTTTGTGGGGGATTATGGCGAATTCCAGTTATAAAGCAATGTTTCCCTGCTGCGAGTCCCCATCTGTAAAACCACCCTGTCCGATTTGCATGCACTCCAAAATAAAAAATATGTTCTTGAAAGGTTCTTTGATGACCTAAGACCTCTTTCCGATCGTGAAGAACAGTTTTGCCTCGAGCCCTATCACCCCTTGGCACGCTAGAAACGCAACTAGGTGATAAAGAACTCTTTCACGTCAGAAAAGGAGCTTAAAAAGAACCCCTTACAGGTTTTTCCCGAAAAACCCTTTTAAGGGGCGCTTAAAATAACTTTTAGGGTGAGAAATCTGGACAAGCCGAAGAACCTTGAAGAGTTCTTTCACGAGCAGAATTTTTCAGAGTGTATGATGGTAGCGTTTTGTACCTAGTAGCGTTTTGTATTTCAACCTTAGTTGCAGCCGTGACAATAAATTAAACAATGGGTAATTGCTCGTGCTGTCTACTACGCAAGAAGCACCTACCGCGTCAAATGACAGCCAAGGATATTTCCCCCTCCCAGCATGGCAGAAGTAAGCAGTGGAGAAGCTGTTCAAAATGATTTACAGACTAGAGATTGCTTTGCTTGTAGTAAGGCAGCACATGGTTCAGATATGCTAAACTAGCGCTTTAACCGGAATGCACTTTAGTTAGACTCGTTTTCACTTCAGAAACCGTAGTAAAAAAATCCGTCACAGTCCAAGCATTACTAATTTCCCCTTTATACTGATATATGTAGGTGCATTTTAGATTAGAAATATGTTATCTTGTCAAGTTTTGCATGTTCCAAACACCAAAAGCATTGTTTCTTCCTCTGACAACCAAATCGTGTAAGAACTTCTTCCGTGGCTCATGAACAATGTGCAAAATTTGCTTTTTTTTCTTGAGGTGAAAAAAAGAGCAGTAGAGGCGGAAACAAACGAGCGGGTGCTACCCTCGAGTCTGGGAGCACTTGGGTTCCTATACTACTTGTCACCTGAAGAGTTCTGCACATACCTTGCACAAAGTCCTTGCAACGCTTGGTTAGCGGAGAAATAGCAATGCTTGTCTTTACATTTGAAACATGTTTGTTTCGATTGAGTAACAAATAAGCTTAAGTAATCTGAAGTATACATATAAAGTGTCACCATACAAAGGGGAAATCACTAATGCTCCACAAGGAACCAAACTTTTTTCTACTACGGTAGTTGAGGTGCAGACGAGTATAAGAACCTGGTGCGGGAAGCCACAGTTTGGGTGAGAATGTCGATTCTGGCCGGATCTTCCCGTGCCCAGGGCATCCTGTGCAGAACTCTCCAGTGCCACGGACACTGGGTGAACGTGCTAGCACTCAACACGGACTACGCAATGCGGACTGGAGCCTTCGACCCCAGGAAGGGCCGTGCGGACGGCACGGACTGCAGCGCAGGTGTGTGAAGGCAATCTCGTTTTTCCCAACAACATTTACTCCTAATGGGAAAGCCCACACTGAGCGCGTTCAGTAGCGGCTCCGGGAGTCAAGGAGCTCGCGCTCCTTCCACTAGATGGCAAAAAGTGACTTTCGGTGCACATTACTCCGGAGTAAAAGAGTCGCACTCTTCTACACAGAGTCCAGGGACGGTATGCGAGGAGTGAAAAGGGTGCAAATGACATATTAATGCGAAAGCATTAACTGTCCCATGGAGCGGGCTGACGTTATCAGTTTGAAGCTCGAAAACGGCACCTAGTTTCCACGATTTCGCCTTCAATTTTATTGGCTGGCACGCGTCGACGTGGCTCCCATTGGCCGCTGCGCTCGTCAGTTTCCACGACCGCTCACCCCATGGCGCTGCGTGTCCATCAGCGCGCCGTTAACACGGAGCATCCAAGGTCAGCGTGCCCAGCCAAGGACGCGCGCTGATTGGCAACGAAAAGTACGCAGCAGACGAAAAGGGAGCGGACGAGCGGCTTGCATGCTTTCGCATCCACAACTCATAAGAAATGCTTAGGTGTACCTCGAGCCCTTTTTTCCGGATCGTTGACGAAGTTCCTCTGCTGAAAGAGAAAAAACGACAAAATATTGAGAAGCTGTGTCGGCTGCGGCGTGGATTGGGTTTGCTCGCTTTTGTTAATGAAAGTGCTCAAAGTAAGACGAATAACGCATTAGGCTGTTTTCGGAAAAAGCACCTAAACGTTCATTTGATGCCGTGTTTTCTACCGCCGTTGCACGGAGGCTCGCTTATTATCGATGACAGTCCTGTCCGTGTTGAGGAGAGCAAACATAGAAATATGTTTGAACAGCAGCAGAGGCTTTATTACACGACGTTTCGGGAAGAGACTTCCCTGAAGTCTCTTCCCGAAATGTCGTGTAATAAAGCCTCTGCTGCTGTTCAAACATTTTTCTACGTTTACGACTTTCTTGGTGAAGACTTGTTCATTAATACAGTTAATCTGCACAGAGCAAGGCAGGGTATTAACGTGACTGGTGCGTGGTTGGACACTCATGCGGAACATGATCCCGATTAATGTTTTGGTTGCGTAGCAAAATCGGGGTGTATGCGAGTATGAGACGTTGGCTGATGCTTGCTCCGGCCGCAAAACCTTGATCGCCGAGCCCAGCCGACTTCCCGTGTGGATACGAGTACATTTTATAGGAAGTTTGTAAAAAAGTGCAGAACGTATGGCCATATAAAAGCATTGCAATTGGCGGCATAGTTTAACAGAGCTCCATATTTTGCGTGTAATAACAACGGTGTTTTTTTTGTGGGGGGGGTTTTTTATAACGGTAGCGGCTTTTGCACCGACCTGCAAAGGGCTTGATCGCTTTGGATCGCTTCGAACAGCAGTTCTGATGTCTTTTTTCAACAACTTTGTCGAGACTTCTTCACTACCGATGTCACATAAAAGCGATTGTGCTCGGCGTCGTCTGCTTCCAGTTTATTTGGAGACCGTCTGCCACAGGGAGGAAGCGGAAACTGCATAAAAGCAGCTGAAGAGACGCATTTCTTTTGCCGTTCACTAGGGGCTCCAAGAACTCTGACTCGAGCTGTTCCATGGGAGCTGAGAGAGCAGCTACTGATTGCGCCCACTGCGTTTTGAAGTTACTGTAGAGATCACTAGAGAAGTCCAGATTTTGTTTCTGAAAATTTCCGAACAGCAGCGCGATACTGCGACATTTACATTGGATTAGTATTACACTGAGAATGATAGTTTTAGGTAGTTTGTTTTTATGCCGTGAGTTATCCAGAAAGGAAGAGACACTCATCGGTTGTAGTCGCACCATAGTTTTGTCTCGTCTCGCCGGCGCAGTATGTTCGCGTCGGCTCGCGTGGCGGGTGCCAGTGACTTTGCCGCCGCCCTCTCCCCTTCGCCTCGCAGAGGAGCTGCAGCGGCAGGCGCAGGAGCGCTACGAGGCAGCCCGTGGCGGCGAGCCTGAGCGGCTGGCCTCGGGCTCGGACGACTTCACCCTGGCCCTGTGGCTGCCCGAGACGGACAAGAGGCCCCTAGAGCGCATGACGGGCCACCAGCAGCTGGTGAACGACGTGCGCTTCTCGCCCGACATGCGCCTGCTGGCCGGCGCCTCCTTCGACAAGTCCGTCAAGCTGTGGGACGGACGCACCGGCAGAGTGGGTGGCTGCCTCCTCCTCTCTGCTTGCCCTCCGTGCGGGAGACGCCCCTAAGAGGCACGGGACTGCCTCCGCAACTCCCGCTCTCGGACCGAAATGTGCGAGTCTTAAGCGAGCGGGCCAAACATTGGCCCTTACGTGATGTTCGCTGCTTCAAGCACGAACAACACAGCCACTTTTTACGGGTACAGCAAAGCTGAATCTAAGACTAACATTAGGTTTCTGAAACGAGAAAGGAGTCTTCCGTTTTATATATTGCTGCTGGAGGTGTATTAGCCAACTTCCCCGCGGTGCAGATGTGGTTTCCGCCGCATAGTGCAGTCACCTGGAGAAAGCTGCGCAACCGAAAGGGGATGCTGTGGACGCGCAGTTATTCGGCAGTTCTTTTATGCCACGCGTGCAAGTGCACCGCGTAAAAAACCTTTGCCCGGAAAAGTTTGCACTATGTTACAGCTGGCAAGATCCAAGTGGCCTCTTTTTTTGTGCATTGTTTGATTCAGATTAGTTTTCGTGCGAGTGCAGTTTTTTCCCCCGGACTTTCGGGCATGCAACCTGTTGTTCCTTTTGATTTTGTGCAATGCATTCTCCGACACTTGCTCCTAGATCTGCTGCCTGGTAGGATGTTGTTGCAGACATCATTTGCTCTGTTCAATTTACTCTGCACTTGCCGCATTCAATGCAGACCGTCGTATTTGATTTACAAGTGCATTATCTGAAAACGCAACCGGAAGTACATTGCCCCGCACTTTTTTGCATTGATGTGAACTGGTGCAGGTAAATCCAAATGAGCCTCTCGAAAGTGCTTCTCGAAGTGTGGGGAAGGAGACACAATGGGGGCCTTGTCCAGGTTCCTGGCAGCCCTGCGGGGGCCGCACGTGAAGGCGGTGTACCAGGTGGCCTGGTCCGCCGACAGCCGGCTGCTCGTAAGCGGCAGCTCGGACTCCACCCTCAAGCTGTGGGACGTGTCCACGCGCAAGATTGCGGGGAGACCTGCCGGGTCACGCCGACGAGGTGGGTGCTCGTGGCGCCGCCGTCCCGAGCGCCGTCCGGGAGGTTGTGTGCAAACCGGCAAATGAAGGGCAGCCCAACATGCCTCCGCCCGTCAAGCCCACTATCATTGTGCTGTCATATCAGTTTTCGTTGCTTTTTATACCCCATACAGTGCAATCCACTTATAACGATAGTAGCCCCGAAAGTTCGCGTGTGGTGATGGAGAAGAAGTTGAAGATTTGTGGAAGAAGAAATATAGGGACTGAGTTGTTAGTCAGCGCTGCCGAGTCTGTTTCCTTCTTGTGTGCCTGTGAGAGTGACTGTATATCCGCACTGTTCCATCCAAGCATGAATTACCAACTATCCCAAACATCCACATTATCAAGAAACACTTTCATTATTCATTTTCATTTATTATGTCTCTGAGGGCCCAAAGGCCTGAGAGACTGACCACGTCGCAAGATTGCCTTGTGTCGTGTGGACGGATGGAGAGGATCATCGGCAGAGATTGCCTCCGCCGATAGTTTTCGGGACTTGTAACCCAATTATAAAGGTAAAAGTGACAAGCGGGCTTATAAAATGTACAGGGAAGCACGTCAATATCGGCCTAACCCAGCATCTTGTACACCGGGTAAACGAGGTCCCGCTCCTCGAAGTGCTTGCGGCACACAACGGCCAAAGCAGGGAACCGGTGCAGGGAAGTGAGCCGGACGCGAGATCGCGGAGCGGAGTCCTTCCCCTGACGTCACGGTACACCTCACCTAATCGGGGCACGGCGACAGCAGCGACGCTTGTGTTTGCTTTCGGGGCTAATACTGCTTATCAACAATCAGTTTCTAGACTAGAAACAATCAGTTTCTAGTCCAGATACAACGATAATCGATTACAGTAAACTTTCGTTAGTTCGACCTCGGTTAATTCGACTTTTCGTTTAATCCGATCGTGTTCAAAAGTCCCGGCGAGCGCCCATACATTTCTATGAGAGAAAAAGTTTGATAGTTCGAACTTGGGAAGACTCCGCATCAGATAATTCGTCCCGAGCGAATGCGCACGGGCTCACATTGCACGGCACCACGGCAGAAAAACCACCAACATAAGGCGAAACACAGGCCCCTTTGCTGCAAAGCCGAACGTGCGCAAATATGCGCCTGCTCCTCTACGCCGTTGAGATGGACCGTAGCGAATGACACGAGCCAGCGCAACCTAGAGTGCCTCAATAAAGCTCACATGAAGGCACCCCAGCGCAACCAATCTGGCGTGGAGAACATAGCACGTGGTCGGGCGCGCACGAGCCAGCGGCGCTGCTCAAAACGTTTTTCTTTTTTTCTGTAGCATCGTGTGCCATCTTGCAGCACTGAAAAACGTAAATTACCCTCTTTTTTTTTTCTTTTTTTTTTTTTTTTGTCGCCGGTTTTGCGCCAAAGTTGGCTGGAAGCTTTAGCGCGCTGCTCCGAAGCGCTTTTCTGTAGCATCGTGTGCGGTCCATCTGCACGTCAGAAAACGCAAAATCACTTTTCCTTTCTTTTTTGTTATTAATTCTTTTTTGTTGTTGCAGAGCCGACTTTGTCTAGGCGCCAAAGTCAACTCGTAAAACATATTTTTTTTTTTTTTTTTTATAGTGCGCAATTGTTTTTGGGACGTGACGATTAGTTACGCTGCTCTCCGAAAGCCTGCTTTTGAACACGCGTTTTAAGCGCAGACGGCAGCAGACAACCCGTGAGTACTTTTGACAATAAAAGGAAGTTTAATTTTAACCGTTCTTCTGTCCTTATTTTAATTCGATCATTCTGATAATTCGACCAAATTTCAAGGCACCGTCGAGGTTTAATTAACGAAAGTTTACTGTATAAAGATTGCTTTTCGGGTTTTCTCATTATCATTATAAGTAGATTGCACTTGTACTACCGACGCTAAAAAAAAAGTAATCGAAAGAGACAAAGTCACGCATAGATAGATGCCGACGATGTTGGTCGTGTGGGATGGCGTCCTCCGAAAATGGCGTACAGCCAGAAGCGAAGGCAGGGAATGGTGTACTCATGCGCGTGAGCTTGCTGAAAAAAGTTGGTTGTGGTTTGACGTTATTTGTGCTCACATTTCGTTCGTAAGGCACGAGCCACACGTACAGCGTGTGACATTGTTTGTAGAAACGCGACACTGGCGTGTTTTCACATATTTGAAAGGGCATTGGCGAGCACCGCAGTTTGCCGCTTAGGTAGTGCTGCAAAGGAGCACTTCTGCCGTACTATTTGTTTTTACGACCGTTGGCGCTCACACTGCACCAATAGTGTTGCACAGTGTACTACGACATGCCCAACGCACGATACGACCGGTGGGTGGTTTCGTCGTCCAGGTTTTGTGCTTAGTCGTTTTCTTGGAGGTGGAGTGGCGACCATGTAAGCTGGTATCTTGTATTCCCAAAGCAACAAAGGTTGTGAGGGTGCAGCCGCATGCTGACGAGAGGCACGGACGGATCTGGGGAACACTGGACTAGGGAAATCCCTCGGCTAGGGAAACGGGGGAGAGTCTGAGCGGGAGCGTGGTTGCGAGAATATACGAACGCGGGGGGACGAGAGTGTGAAGGGGTTGACGGCGTGTAATGGAGTGATCAGGAGGAATAAAGAGAGTTAACCCTAACAAGTGGGGGCTCGTCCGACGAACTACGACCGAAAATGGACCAACCCGGACAACTCACCGACTTAGTGCAAGCGATGCTGCGCGGCACCGACGGCTCGGCGCTACAGAGGGAGCGAGTCGCTGCTCACGTGCGCGAGCTTCTCTTGGCGGCGCCTATCGACCCGGCAGACGCCCGGGCACCTGACACGGCGGCGTCGCTCTTTGTGGAGCCAGCCGTGGCAACCGCCGCACAGAGGTTTGTCGCCCTCGAACCGCCAAAGTTCGCGGGGTTCGGAGATTTGCAGTCCCCCGACGAGTTCCTCGACCGCTTGGACTCTTTCTGCTTGCTGAACGGCGTCAAGCCCGGGGATCGACTAACCCATGTGGTGCCGGCGGCGCTCGAGGGAAGCGCAAAGCTCTGGTTTCGTTTCACCGAGAAGTTTGCCGACTGGGCAGCGTTCGCAGCGGCGTTCCGGGGAGAGTTTGCGCCCATCGACGTAAAGAAACGACTGAAGGAAGAACTCCGCCGGCGCACCCAGCATCCGGAGGAGAACTTGAAACAGTTTATTTACGTGATCGCCGCCTACTACCAGCGGCTGGGGGAACCGGTCACGGATGCCGAAAAGGTGAACCGGGTGCTTCGCCAAATGCACCCTCAGTTCCACGACATGGTGGAAGGCAAGACATTCGCTAACTTGGAAGAGCTGGCCCAGGCAGCGGATGGACTTATGGAGA
This sequence comes from Ixodes ricinus, assembly GCA_037355805.1. Lineage (NCBI taxonomy): Eukaryota > Metazoa > Arthropoda > Arachnida > Ixodida > Ixodidae > Ixodes > Ixodes ricinus. The sequence goes on from JAZHYW010033689.1 coordinate 155,100, forward strand.
GGGCATGGCGCCGCATGGAATACGTGCCGCCCCCGCAGCCCAGCACCCAGGTCGCGCGGGACCTGGCCTTCCACAGCCGGTTTCCGACTACCGTTCACCCGGCTGCCCTGCCGGCAGCGCCGGCTTACTGCGCGGCCCTCGCAACGACCGGAATGGCGGCTTCGCACGGCCAACTTTGGCCGCTACACCCAGCGGCGTTGCAGCCGTCGTTCTACCGTGACCAGATAGCAGCGACTGCGGTACCCAGGCCACCCCTCCATGCACCGAGTGCCTTCAGTTTGCAGCACAACTCTGTTCCCGGGGGTCGGGGCATGCAAGTGCAGTGCCACTGCTGTGGTGGGATGGGACATGTGGCGCGCCAGTGCCCCACGGGCAAACCACGAGCGTCACCACGCTGCTTCAGGTGTGGCCAAGTGGGCCATGTGCAGGCCCGGTGCCCGGGAAACTGGAGGCAGTAGAGGCTTCTCCGGCGAGCTTCTACGACACGTCGTTGCAGGTGACTGCGACTGCCGGTGGAAAGGAGCCACTGCTGGAGGTTCGACTTGGGGACCGCTCCTTTCTCGCACTCATGGACTCTGGGTCAAGTGCCAGTCTTATAGGGGATGCTGCAATGGCAGCAGTGACAGCAGCTGGGGCAGGGGTCCGAGAGGAGCAACGGAGCCTTCGTCTGGCGCAAGGGTCATCCATTACTACACAGTCCACAAGATGTCGTGTACACTGGACGGGAGAGTCACGCAAACAGAGATTCCTGCACTTGCCTGGCCTGTGCCATGAGGTGGTTCTGGGCAGAGATTTTCTAGCCGCGGCAGGCATTTCACTACATATTTCACTGAGAGGTTGGACCTTGGGCATCGAACCCCAACATCTTATTCCATTTGCCAGGCACCAGATCCCGAAGTCAGCAGATCTGCCAAAACTGCAGCATGAAGTGTACTACCTGGGAGACTTATTTAGAGAGGCCTCAGACACAGAATGTGTTCCAACAGAGAGTGAATGCGGACCAGTGGCAAGTGACATGCCAAGAGAGGAACCTGCTGTGGATGAGACGCAAACAGAAGGGAAAGATCACCCAGAGGTTGTGGCCTTGCTGCAGAAGTTTGCAAACGTCTTCGATCCCCAGCCTGGTTGCACAAGCTTGATGGAACACAGCATTGCCACTGACGCCGCTGCCCCAACACGCTGCAGACCTCGCCCAGTCAATGCACAAAAAAGGCAGCTTATGGACGAGTGCATCGAAGACCTCCTGGAACAGGACTTGATTCGGCCCAGCACTAGCCAGTGGGCATGCGCACCTGTCCTGGTGGCCAAAAAGTCTGGGGGGTACAGGCTGGCAGTGGACTACCGCCCCTTGAATGCCAAGACCAAGGTGCCAGTGTATCCGATGCCAAGGACTGACTGGGTGTTGGCTCAGTTAGGCAATGCCAGGTGGTTCACCAGCTTTGACCTCTCCCAGGGCTTCCTCCAGATTCCTGTACGGTCCGAAGATGTTCCCAAGACAGCCTTCATCTGCCATCGAGGTACCTTCGAGTTCATCAGGATGCCGTTTGGCGTGGCTGGTGGACCTGCCACGTTTCAGGCTCTCATGGACAAAGTGTTGGCGGATATAAAGCACCAGTTCTGCATGGCTTTCCTTGACGATGTGCTTATCTATTCCACTTCATTTGAAGACCACCTGAGCCACATTGAGGAGGTCTTACGCAGGATTGCACAGGCCGGACTCACCATCAACCCTAACAAAACCCAAATGTGCAAGCAGTCTCTCAAGTTCCTGGGGCATATCATCTCTCCGGGGGAATGCCGCCCTGACCCAGATAAGGTGGCTGCAGTGAAGGACTTTCCCACCCTCAAACAGTGAAGGAATTGCAAGCATTCCTGGGCCTGGCAGGCTATTATCGGACCTTCATTCCCAGATTTTCAGAAGTGGCAAAGCCCTTGACCTCTCTCCTCCAGAGGGATGCGAAGTGGAATTGGACGGAGCGGCAACAACACGCCTTCGGCAGTCTCAGATGCCTTCTGGCTGACAATGTGGTGGTGGCACTGCCAGATCTCAACAGGCCCTTTGTTGTGGAGACTGACGCTAGTGCCGTGGGAGTTGCAGCCGTTCTTCTGCAGGAGACTGGTGGGCAACTTCGGCCAGTCTCATTCATTAGCAGAACACTAAAAGAGGCGGAGCAGCACTACACTGTCCAAGAATGGGAGTGCCTGGCAGTGGTGTGGGCTGTAGACAAGTTCAGACCATACCTGGAACACACCCTGTTTGAAATTCACACCGACCATGCCTCCCTAAAATGGATGTTTACGACTGAACAAACATCAAGTCGGGTGCGCCGTTGGGTCCTACGGCTGCAAGGATTCAACTGTGTGGTCAAACACCGACGTGGGAGGGCGAACATTCCTGCCGACGCACTCAGCAGGAACCCGGTCTCACCCGTAGCTGTGGCGGGTACTTCTGCATTGGAGGAGGGGAAGGAGGAGTGGTTCCCGATTGATGTTCGGGAACCAGACCACCAGATCCGCTTTGAAGAAACTGCTCTGGTACAGGACTTGGACATCACCCAGCTGAACGACTCTACTGAACTGGCCAAGGAGCAGCGCAGAGACCCACAGCTCGCCAAGGTGATCCGCTACCTGCAAGAGGGAACACTTCCGGCCAATCGGGCAGAAGCCCGTCAGGTGCAGTGCTTAGCCGAGGAGAGCGAACTCCAACCACCGGGGGGACTGCTGCACCAAGTGGCCGGTGAGAGGCCGCTGGTATGGATCCCGCTGCAGCTGCGGCAGACAGTGCTCAAGCTCTACCATGACCATCCCCTAAGTGGCCACTTGGGCTATTTCAAGACACTGCGACGTATACAAGAGCGGTTTACCTGGCTTGGTATGCGCTCAGACATCTCTCGCTATGTGCGGTCATGCAAGTCCTGCCAGATGCTGAAGCCACGTCGCCGTAAACCAGGAGGTATGATGGACAGCACGTGGGCAGTAGAGCCCATGGCCGAGCTGAGTGTGGACCTGATCGGACCGCTGCCCCGCACGCCCCGACAACACAGACACCTGTTGGTGGTGGTGGACAAATTCACCAAGTTCGTCGAACTTTACCCTTTGCGCTCCCCCACCAGCAAGGTTATACTGGAGCGAATGTTGGAAGTCTTCTGCCGTCACGGATTTCCCAAGAGTATTTCCAGCGACAACGGCAGGGTCTTTGTCAGCAACTTGTGGAAGGCGGTCATGAGGCATCTGGGGATCAAAGACCGACACACCGTGCCATATCGACCAGCGGGACAACTGGTTGAGCGCCACAATGCCACCGTCAAACAATGCCTCATGGCATACTGCTCTGCTCACAAGGATTGGGACCAGAGGATACCCGAAGTGGCATTTGCGATGCGGACCTGCGAAAGTGTCAGCACTGGATACACTCCAGCACTCCTGTGCTATGGACGAGAGCTCCGGATGCCAGGGGAAGCAGACTGTGGGAAGACCTCTGGAGCTGAGTCGTGTAGTGCTGCCCCTGCCTATGTGGCCGACCTGGCTTCAAGGATCCAAGATGCACAATCATTTGCACGGGAGCATCAGGAGAAGGCCCAGGAGCTTCAACGCAAGTACTACGATCAGCACAGGCAGCCTGTGGAGTATGACGTCGGTGATGTGGTGCTGCGAGACCTCCACACGTTGAGTGATGCCAGCAAAGGCATAGCAGCCAAATTAGCGGCACGCAGGTCAGGGCCATACGTAATCACACAGCGGGTTGGCCGGAATGACTACCAACTGAAGGACCGCCAAACAGGAAGACCAGCGGGAATAGCACATGCTGATCAGCTGGTGGCGTACCACGACGAGTGGACGTGAAGTCATTGGTTCACCTTTTAAGGGGAGGAGATTGTGAGGGTGCAGCCGCATGCTGACGAGAGGCACGGACGGATCTGGGGAACACTGGACTAGGGAAATCCCTCGGCTAGGGAAACGGGGGGAGAGTCTGAGCGGGAGCGTGGTTGCGAGAATATACGAACGCGGGGGGGACGAGAGTGTGAAGGGGTTGACGGCGTGTAATGGAGTGATCAGGAGGAATAAAGAGAGTTAACCCTAACAAGGTCAAAGATTGGATTACTTTTGCATCAACTGACTCACTAATGAATACTTTCGTTTTTAGATGCGATAGAATTTCAGGGGCCACCAAACCGTGAGAACTTGTTTGTTGCAGCTCAACAGCTAAATTTAGCGGGGAAATTGAATCGGGGAATTGAATTGGTATACACCGATTCAGGTTTACTGCTAAATATAGCGGAAAAATCTTAATTGGTGTACAATGATACATTTCTGCATCAAATTTAGTGGGAAGACCCGTCAATTCTAGGGATAATGGGCAATAAAATGAAAGCCGTTTACAACTCCCTGTAACGCCGAATTAGAGCGCAGCTCTTGAGGAGGAGTAGGGAGGGGTACTGGGGGTCAGATGACCTCGGAAGGGGGGGTCACGTGACCTCGGGGGGGGGGGTCACGTGACCTGGAGGGTCACGTGACGATGACGTCATCAGTGATGATGACGATGACAATGCGGATGACGTCATCGGCATCCGCATCGTCGTCATCACTGATGACGTCATCAGTGACGTCACTGATGACGTCATCGGCATCCGCAGCGTCATCGGCATCATCACAGATGACGTCACTGATGACGTCATCAGTGACGTCACTGATGACGTCATCGGCATCCGCATCGGCATCGTCCACTGATGACGTCACTGGTGACGTCATCGGCATCCGTATCGTCATCGTCATCATCATTGATGACGTCACTGATGACGTCATCGTCACATGACCCCCAGGTCACGTGACCTGGGGGGTCACGTGACCAGGTCACGTGACCGTCCAGGGTCCTCCCGAAGGAACCCGAGGGCCTCCCGAGGTCCTCCCGAAGGAACCCGAGGTCCTCCCGAGGTCCTCCCGAAGAAACCCGAGGTCCTCCCGAGGTCCTCCCGAAGGAACCCGAGGTCCTCCCGAGGTCCTCCCGAAAGAACCCGAAGTCCTCCCGAGGTCCTCCCGAAGGAACCCGAGGTCCTCCCGAGGTCCTCCCGAAGAAACCCGAGGTCCTCCCGAGGTCCTCCCGAAGGAACCCGAGGTCCTCCCGAAGGAACCCGAGGTCCTCCCGAAGGAACTCCGAGTCCCCGAAGGAACCCGAGGTCCTTCGGGAGGACCTCGGGTTCCTTCGGGAAAATTTACCCATAATGCACCGCGCGGTTACGCCGACGGCGACGGCGACGGCGACGCCGCTCAAGCCGGAAACGGGCGCCTAAGAGCTGCGCTCTAAAAACAGCTCCATGCCGAGGCAGACCAAGAGTGCCAGCTTGACAGATGTCCAAGGCACCGAGAGAAATCCCCAATGCGATCCCATTACATCTCCTTTGGCATTAGTCCAAGAGGTCATTGGCAAGTCTCGGTGTCGAAGGCTCGGCTCTTCCAGAGGAGCCCTCAACCATTCATTTTGTACCGCTGATGGCATTGAAGACTTCATCTTGCGCGGTCACTCTCGTGCATCATTGACGGACGTGTTCTTGGCTGTACAGTTTTGGCGACGCATCCCTGCAGGTGTACACGGTCGACTGGAGCCCCGACGGGTCGCAGGTGGTCAGCGGAGGGAAAGACAAGGTCCTTCGCCTGTGAGTGTCCCACAAGGTGTCTTTGCACGGCATGTTTAGTGCCAGCTGCGGAGGCACAGTACCCTTTCTGCACGGGCCACTGTTATCCGAGCTGCAGCTTTATTATTGACGATGGCCTACAAATGCTACACATGGTGGATGCCTCCGTCTGCAATGTGGGAAGGGCTCGATGCCGAATAATTTTTTTGCGGTAAAAGCTGTTGCGGGATCTTCCCACCACTGAAAATGACGTCCGTTGTAGTCGTAGAAGGGTGTCCATCGTCGATTAAACAAAAATGTTATTGTTACACATTCATGTATTCACCAGGCTAGCGGTTGTACCGCCAGTACTGCCACTGGCGAAGTTTGTAATCTGCTGTCCAAACTTCCACACAACAAACTTTACTCACTTATCAAAATACAAATCGCAACAATTACTAAACCACTAACATCAACCCTTGAAACTGCAGCGAATGAGGCGTTCACAGACTGTGTAACTGACCTTTCCTAAATTGGGCGGCGTCTTACTCCGCCACGTGTGATTCGGAGGAGGCCTTCCAAGCGGCTGCACTGCTCTTATGGGAGCAGGCCCTGGGCAGAATCGGCCATGCATTCGGCAGCTGCAGCGTGCGGTGCAGCGAGGCGTTCATTATAAAGGGGCTTGACTACTGCACTTGTGGAAGACAAGTCTTGTGTAGTGCCCGCTAGATAGTCGTACCTAGTTGCTGTGAAATCGTGATAGAAAATTCTTTGTGATTCTTAATTAAGTTCTAATTTAATTAGAGTTAATTTATAATTCATTATTTCTTTAGCATATAAATTATCACCATCTAGTCTGAGGAAAATACCACAAATACCAATATAAAAAAAAATTGTCCTACAAAAAAAATTTTTAAAGGGAAGATTTTGCATTTGAGAAAAACACTTGTACTGAGTCATACCTGCCAACTCTCCCGAATTGTCCGGGAGCCCTCCGAATTTTCATCACATCTCCCGATTGTACCGACGCAACCTCAAATCTCCCAAAAAGTATCCGCCGTAGTTTTTTTAAAATTTTTTTATGACGCCTTATTGTTATAATTTCACGCCTATGTCATTGCGAGTTACTCGAGAGTAGGTTTAGGTTACTCCGGCGGGTTACCACATGACAATTCAGAGCAGTAGCGTAAAACGAGGGTAGATTTTTAAACGCCAAGGTACGAAACCTCTACTCCTGAAGTTAGAGCGCATTTTGGAACACGGCTTATATGTCCATGGGTACACTAGGCTTCAGTTGGCTTTGTCGGGTCGTCGAGTGAGGTGCGGAACGCCGAACTACTCTTCGTGTTTCCCCGAGTTTAGTTGGAACCACTGATCTGTTGGAACGATTGATGGCACTTTCAAAAGCCAATAAGAAGTACTTGCAAGTATTTCTGAGATCATACGCGACTGAGTTTCCGTGCTTTGTCGCTTCGCGGAAAGCTGACAAGTATGGATTCTGTACCATGTGCGCCTGTGATGTGTGAGCGTTTCGCATGGTGGCAAGCTTGACATCAAGATACACATCGCTTCACGAAAGCATCAGAACCATGCTCGTGCCGTAGAAGGGCAGGGCACCACCGGCAGTTTACTCCAAAACAACTGCGAAGACTGTGTGATTCGCGCAAAGTGCCTCTTCACAAAGTTTCTTGTCAAACTAAAAAAAAAAAAAATTAAAATTTTTTTTTTTTTTTTCTTTTCTGCGCGCGGTCTTTCTGAATTTTTTATGTTGCTAGGTTGGCAGGTATGCTGAGTTAATTTTGCCTTTGGAATAAAAGATATCACAATTATGTTTCAATGCGACGCGCCGGAGAGCCATAAGGGCAATTTAAAAATAGGGCTGAAGCCCCCTCCTTGGGCAGCCAAAAGCTCCGTCAATGACGTCACGTACAGCGACTGTCTTTCACGTTTAACAATACTTGCGCAGCAAATGGTTTGGGTATTCAGGTTCACGGGGTAAAAATACACTAGAATTCACTTCTAACTCGTTTTTTTCAAGAAGCTCCGTAGCTTCCCTTTAAGAACCATTTGTAATGTATCATACGTCCATCCTAGCGAACCTCTTTTTAAGGGCTCAAGTAGGATGCCTGTGAATTGCGTGTATAAATATGGACTGTGCGTGACCTATAAATCATACGTCCAAGAAAATGTTCATTGTTTTCTTCAACTTGCGTCCCTAACACCAAGAGTGACAACTTATCCCACCCGAAACACAGAGTATTGGAAGCTTGAAAATGACAAAACAATGTACAGTGAGCAAATGTTGTCAAGCACACTCCTCAATTACTTAACTATCTTGAAACCCGAGACGTCTATCTGCCTACCTCATCAGTACAAGATCACCGAGCATTTTTTTTTCCTCCTAACTATGACTTTACAGTAAATGCATAATAAGAACTCTTGAAACCTTGTTTGTAATAAACATGTTACCTTTTTCGTTTGCACTGAACTATACTGTGCTTCCAGGCACTTTTGCTGTGTGCAGTGTTTTTTTCTTTATTTAATTTTTATTTAATTGATACTGCAGCTCTCAGTTGAAAGCCTTAGCAGGAATGAAAGTTTTCATAATAATATATACTTAATGAATACACACTCAGAATGGGATTGAACAACTATCTGATGAAGTGCTTTATCAAAACTGGTGAGTGATGAAAGCATGGCAATTTCATTTGACGGTAAATTCCAATTTTGAATTGCTCTGGGGGGACAATGAATTTTTGAAAATGTTATGTTTACATTTGTATTGCTGAATTAATCTGGTGTGGTTGATTCTTGCCGATCCGGTCGATGGAAAGGTGATATGTTGTTCAATGCGAACATTAAACTTGCCATGGAAGTACAGAAGTTTTAATCTATTAATTTTTGTCTTAGTTTACAATGCTTTCATGTTTGTGTCTGTAAGCAAGTGTGCCCCAGAAGTCCGGTTTCTTAATGCGTTGAATGTGAACCCAATTGCTTGTTTTTAGACGCCTTCATGTCTGCTTATTCCACGTGCTGTGTGGAGTTAGCGTACTCCAGCATTGGTTCTAATTAGTGTTTTATATGCTATAGTCTTTGTCTCAGTATATGCAGATTTAAGGGTACGCCTAAGCGTAAAAAGGTTACATCCGGCCTTGTTCACAGTTTAATTAACATGTTGATTCAGAGTCCATTTTTCATTAAATGCAATTAAACTGTTTAATGGCAGTTATTTTTATGCTGCATTTTCATGCATATTATGGGTTTATTTTCCTGTGCCACTGCTGCCAAATGTAGGGAAGGGGTGCTAAGGGGTCGTCAAGCTGCATCATGCAGCTTTTTTCCTCAGTCTCCCTCTGCCATTCACTCTTTCGACGGAAAATAAACATTAATATGAAATTAATAGCTTCGGCTAGGTGGTGCACGTTGCGGCCCAATTAAAGGGGTTCAGCCATATACATCCGTCCAATACCACCCGTTGCAGGGAGAGGAGCGAGTTGTAAGCTCATGAGAATTAAACCATTAGACTTCGCCGTCAAGATCACGCCCAACGACTTCGTCGCGACGTGTATTCTGGATTTACACAGTACTATCCATATCTTAAAAGGGGGTGGAAGTGACGTTTTTCCGGTTTGCTAAGTCTTTGTAGCAATTGACTATTCTTATGAATTGAAGGCCCATAGCTTTTACAGGGTAGCAATTTGTAAGTCAAGAATCTTTCGAGAATGACGTCAGTTATGAAAGAGGGAAAGGGAGCATTGTCCCCTGTTGCAATAACCAGAGACAAGAGTAAGAGCCAATTCAAGCCAGATTCCCCAAACGTCGCTTTCATGCCTCTGGGTTGTTCTCTTGTCCACCGTAGCTTCTACAGAAGGGGCTTGTTGCCTCTTGTTATTGTAATGCAGATTCCTCTCTAGGCACAAAAAGTACCCTTTGGGACTTGATTTTATATACTGTGCTAAGAAAAACAAGGACACTAGATCATGTTTAGCATGTGACCACCCCTTTGTTTTTACAAGAACAGTTTCAAGAATGTTCTTTTTCTTCCCCTTTCAGATGGAGAAAGTGATGCAACTAAAGAATAAGAACCTTGGAGCAAGTTTTTCACATTTAATAAGAATGATACAATAAAACTTTCTTTAAAAGAAGTACAAAATATGGCAGGTGTCCTTTCTTTTTTCATAAATATCGGGGAGGCAGGTCAGGAGGGGCCCTCAGTCGTCCAGCATCTCGACGACAGACGAGGTGAAGGAGAACTCCAGCTCTTCGTTGCATTCCTCGGCCCCATTCTCCAGACTGGCTTTGGTGCTGCAAGTCGGAAACAGCCTCGTCATGGTTGTCAGCAACGCGTCTCAATCTACTGTCCAATGTAACAATTCGGAGATTCTTCCGACTTCTACAAAAATTCTATGCAATTTGACTTCTAAAAAAGCCCCTGAAAAAAAAAGTTTTTTTTAACAGTTTGCGCGTGTCAAAAAACTAGTTTTATGTGAAAAAATTTTTTTAAAGCAATATTGACGGCGCAAGACGCGATTTAGTTGACAGTCACCTCCTTTCCACTTGTTTTCTCTTGGCATTTCGGGCGCACGGAGGAGAGGTGGTCATTCCAGAATGACCACCTCTCCTCCATCTCGTGGTCATCCGAGAATAACCCGTGACGTCATGGACTTCGCGCAGAATTTCAAATAAATCTCTTGCCGTCAATATTACTCTAAAATTATTTATTTTTTCGTAAAATTTAGTTCTTGACACGCGTGTCCCAATTAAACTGTTTAAATTTTTTTTCTTTTTTTTTAAGCAGCATTACCCATTTCCACAAATCAAGTTGAAATATTTTTAAATATTATTTATGAAATAGCATGTTTTAAATTTTATGAAACAAATACCAATGTTTATGCAATATAATATCAGATGTATAAGCTTTCAATAATTTAGTTGGTTCATTAATTGGTTAAAATGCTGCATCCCTAAGAGTAAAAGCCTAAAAGTAAAACTTTGTTGAACTTTGAGTTGAGAGTTCAAAGAAGTCGAACCTTGGCAGGCTCGCAACATCTCTAGTGGTGACTATACTCGGCGTCAACTATTTTGTGCTACATTGTAGAGGCCAGCGTAGCTTCCACAATGCTGCAGCCCCACACTGCTGCGAGAACACGTGACTACTTTTGCATCTCATTCGCATACGCTCGTGCATCTTGCTTTAACATAGTTGGAACACTGCAAAAGCTACGCTAGCTTCGTCAAGGTAGCACAAAATAGTTGACACCAAGTATAGGGCTGCTAAGTTACAAATAAAAGAGAAAAAAAACCTTTAAAATGTTTTTTTATTTTAGATTTATCTATAAAAAAACTGCCATTTGAAATTGCGATAAGAATAAAGGGCTGGGGCAGTTTGCACCTGTTTCGGCAGATCGGTACTGAGTATAGGCCAGTCCAGTATCCTCCCTAACCTGGATACCGTTGCTATCCGTGCAGTACAAGCGGGTGAATTTGGCATATTTGTGGGTTGCAACGTAAAGCAAATCAACGACAAGATTGTCTAGCTACCTGCTCTGGTTTAGGGGTTGGGCGATATTATTTGGGCTACTAAGAGGAAAGAGGCGGTATTTTTAATCCTTTTTAATTTGAAAGGTACTGTGACTCGCATTCATGATCCACAGCATATCTGGACCATAGCACAAAAGTGAAAGCCAATATTCCATTCACATCTGTGCGAGGGTGTCGCCACGTTTACTCGCAAGTCTGGGGATTGAGGCATACGTCGGACCCGACTATATTGAACCCGTTTACATCGAATTATTCCTTATATCGAACAATTTTTGTGCACAGTAATGTTAGTGATAATATATAGCAAAAATATGGGTACATCGAACAAAAATAGCAGCCACTACCGATATATCGAACTGCCAAGAGCGCCGTTTTGCTCTGCAAGCTGGCTTTCCCCCAACGCGAGCGGTTACATTGGGGGAAAGCCAGCTTGCAAAACATGCCGACTTTTTTTTTTTTTTTTCAGCGGTCGCGTCATTGGTTGGAAGAGAAAAAATCTTTGCAGAGGAGCGGGGAGAGGGTGCTCTGTGCTCCCTCTCCCCGATCCATCCGCAAAAGAGACTTTTTTTTTTTTCATTCAGGCGGTTGACGCGATTGCCCGGAAGAAAAAAAAGCAAGCTTGCTCGGCTAGCTGGCTTTCCCCCAACGCAGCTGCCTGCCTTAGGGGAAAGCCAACTTGCAGAGCAAAATGGCGCTCTGCAGGAGAAGGTGCTCCTTCTCAGAGGTGCTCCGTGCTCTCGGCATAGTTCGGCGCTAATGCGCGAATATAGAAGGCAGCGGCCTCAGCATTTTGAAGCCCGTCGATAGCGTAGAAACATATCGTTATCGCGGATGCAATTAAGAAAAAGCAGCAGAAGATGCGACTATTTCATTGTGTAATATGTCAGCAGAAAGTGGATTTTTGAGAGTCAAATTCATTAAAACTTTTTTATTGAATTACCCGCTATATCGAACCGGTAGACGTTTTTTTGCAAGTTCGATTAGATAATTTTGGGAACGTGACCTGCACGCACGACCTCCAAGCCTCACCCGTGGGCTCGACACTCGCCGTAAAGCATAGCCAGCCAAAATGGGTTTGCCGGCATCTGTTGCAAACCTTGCAGTCTCCTGCTTTTAGTTGGAGACAAGCTCAACCGCAGGATACGAGACGAAAGCTATCGGGAGCATGCAACACCTAAAGGGGGTGAGCCGATCTGCCTCCACAGGTACTCCAACGACGGCGTGTGTGGTACGCCGGATAGTGAAGCGCCGCCTGCTCGGACCTCTTCTAATGCACCCACAGCGTCCTTGCCGCGTCTGCGCCTTCCCGCAGCCACGTTTCTCGATCCGAAGTAAAGGTTTCGCATCTCGACGTTCGAAAACATATCCATGTCTGACCTTGCTTCGCACGCGTTCTCGCATCATTCGATCCGCAGGAGTTGATCAAAGCTCTAATTCAATCGCGTCCTGCACAATCCTAGTGTTATATCCTGTGTCGGAACACTGTGCTAGAGGACGACGACGCTGGCACAGCAGCCACAGCACACAGCACGCGCGCACTCGCAAGCTCTCAATCTGCCGACCGGTCGCAACGGCCGGACCAGAATAATACTGAAGTATTCAGCGGTAGTCTTTCTGCCTACGCGAATACAACACCTAGGCAGCGACACGACGGCAACACGTCGGACAGGCACGACGGCAACAAGTCGCCACGTTTTTTGTTTTTCCACGCCGGATGCGATATACCTATACGAAACGTTTGTGCGTTCGACGGTCCAAAAATCACTAAGGGACGACGTTCACCAGTGCCACAAAGCGATGCGTTCCACGTGAGCAGTAGTTTTCGCTCGTCTTATTATCGGACTGCTCTTCGCTTGCTGGTGTGGATAGAGTAGACGTATTTGGATCGAGATGAATGCGGCGAATTTCACCGGTGCTCGGAGGGGATGTGTTCTCAATCCCGGGGCCTCGCGTAGAAAAGGGTAGCGCCGGCCGTGACCCCGATTGTTTTGTATGGTGCTTTGCTCGGGCAAGCCAACATCGAGGAAGAACTAGGGGTCGGCTGCCACACGTGACGTCTATACGAAATGCTTCTGCCAGGAGCCACACAGTGACGCCAGTGCCTCGTCGCGCGCTTCTGATACACCGAAAACTAAGGGCCTACGCGTTGCCAAAGGAAGTTCGCGAAGTTCTCGTTAGCTGGGGAATGGCTTTCGTCCCACCGGCACGTTTATCACATCCGAAGAAGCGGTCCCTCGATTTACGCCTAACGACGCCTGTTCCGCTGCAGGTTGCTCTCCGGCTCGGCAGTCCAGGGAAGCTTCGGCAGACGGCAGTTGGAACGCCGCAACGACGGCGACAGTCACATTTTTGCGCTTTTTTCCAGAACACACAATTGCCAGGATCGCGACATCCGACGGCGTAACACTCGGGCTTTTGAGACGCTCTTTGTTCCCACCTGGAGACCACTTTGGATGCATGGGCAGGGATAGGACTCTCAACGCACCGGTCGGAGAAGTCTTCCAGGCACCATAGTGCCGGCGTCTGTTTCGTTTGGACGCCGTCGGAGAAAAATGCGCACCCGCACATTTTCTTACCTGGGTGGAGAAGACTCGCAGGCTGCGTTGACGGAGAGCAGCCGCACCTGTCTCGGCCCGAAGGAGGCCAGGTACATGGAGCCCAGGTGGGACAGCCCCAGGAAGCGCGGCTGACTCACCAGCACCGTCCGGTGGAGCCCGCTGGAAAAGGGAGTGCCCACGCGTCGGAAATCGGCACTCGTTTGTTACCGTTTCTCCTAGAATTTGGCCGATAAAACTAGCTCTGCCTTAAAATTGTCTCCGGTTCCAGAGTTGTTTGTTAAAGGTGTTGGCCGCATTAAGCCGGCTCCCTACCTGTCCTTGCTCCCTCGTGGCTTGATCTCCAGAATCTCGATGGCATTGAAGTGCCCAATGAAGAGTGGGGTGCCTTGTACGCTGCGAGGGAATGGTTAAGTACGTCCATTATTGCAGAACTCGAGCTATGGAATGACGTCTGACACGAGCGTGAGACCCGGGGATGTGCGGGCAAGCTGGCTGGAAAACGGCAGTTTAAACCTCGAGGTAGAGAAACTGTGTTCTTATTACCCCGTGTCAGGGTTCAAACTGTGACGCGAGAACCTCCACATTTCTTCAAACGGCGAGACTAACGTGTTTCCTGGACGAAGGGTGCACGTAGGCACCTCCGAAACAATCTGCTCCCACGACAGGAACGTGAACCCTCGCGCAAAAATAGAAAAATACGGCGAGGCCCGTTTAGAACGGACCTTGCCCCCGTTAGGTCAAGCCGTGACTGCGTCCCCTTGCCCCTCCCGACTGCCCATGGAGGCCTACTCACCGAAAGCCAGGGGCAGGCGCTTCCACTTCAGGTCGTCCTCACGCGTTCGCCTTCCGTCCTGGTCCACAAATACGCCCAGTTCTGAAAGCAGACATCGCACGGCTCCAGATGTAAAACGAAAAGCTTCCACATCTGGCATTTGCTGCAAAGCGACATTATATCCCGCGCGACATAAAATCAGTGATGCCAACGTTGCCTCGATGCCGACTTATCGGCAACTATTGCTATGTAGTGCGACAGTGGTCGAAAGGCCCGATTCGCCCACCACAGAATTGATGTGGTTTCCACACTGTGGTCTCACTAGCTATAAAACCCTTAGTGTGACACACCCGAGTTGAGCACTGTACTAGCACCAAACTTGCTAGTGTAACGCTACATGGTCAGTGTCATACTATGAGTGGAGTTAGTTCAACGCTACTGAACTTAGTGTGGCACTATTAAACTAAGCGTCATACAGTCTAGCCCGGTTATAACGAACCCGTTTATAGCGAAATAGCGGTTATAACGAAGGGATTTGGATTTCCCATTCCCATTTCTGCATTTTTAATGCAATTTGGGTCCAGTTATAACGAAGTAAATAAAAAAGCCTCAGCGGATATAACGAAGACAAATTTCGTGCCGAGCGGATAAAATATCTAGCAATCAGAATAATTTACGACCTTTTTGGTAAATTTTAAGCAAAAAACTGCTCAAAATTCGGCTGCCGGCAGCCTCCGCAGCGTCGTCTGCTCTCCCTATCGCGTAGCTCCTATAAGATTGCTTCACCGCACCACCTCATGCGCCGCCGTGTCCTTGAAACTTTTCAAAACAAACAAGAAAAAAAAAAAAAACTGCTGACAACAGATGCGGCCAATTGTCGTTGTCTCTCTCTTCTCTCTCTCCTTTTGCAGTCACGTGACGGGTACAGTCGCTGGAGTCGCCAGATTAACTCGGAGTCGGCTGGGGTAGCTAACGCGCGGTAGCGTCGTTCGTGTACTCGCGAGTGACACTCGTAACTCTCGCGCAAGGTGCAGGCGTCGTGCAATGCCAACTCCAGAGTCGTATCGTTTGGAGTTTCGAACACACCGCGACACGGGCAAGGGGTGCGCTCGTCATTATCATTCTTCGTTCTCTGCTTTTCGTATCGTACTGACCGCTTTGCTGCTTCTGCCATCCTGACTTCCCCCCGACAACTTTTGGACAACGGACTTACACTAGTGTTAGAATTCCACGGAAAAGACTCGGACTGCCCCTTGATTCTTCTGAATCATCGATTTGTCGACCATGTCGAGTTCCGCGAGCCCCGGGACGTCGGCGGGAAAAAGGAAAGTGCTGTCCCTGAAGCTGAAGCGCGCCATTTTGGACGAAGTCCGTAGGAACGTCAAGAAGACCGATATCGCGCGAAAGTATGATATCGCGCAGTCTACTTTGTCGACGATTATCAAGAACGCCGGCAAGATCGACGCCGTTCTGGATGACGACGTTGGCGGCGGTGACCGAAAACGAATCCGAGGTGCCACCTACCCCGACGTAGAAGCGGCGCTTTACAAGTGGTTCGTGGATGCCCGCGCGAAGAACATCCCGCTGAGTGGACCGCTCATGCTACAAAAAGCAAGGGATTTGGGCTTCGCTCTCCACCACGACGACTTCCAGCCAGGAACCGGATGGCTGCAGCGGTTCAAAGACAGGCACGACATCACGTGCAAGAACATTGTCGGTGAGGCCGCGTCCGTTGACGATCCGTCACTCCAGAAGTGGATGGAAAAGAACCTGGACCGCATCCTTGGAACTTACGCCGACAAGGATATCTATAACGCCGATGAAACCGGATTGTTTTTTCAGCTGCTACCAGCGAAAACACTAGCGGCCAAGACTGACAAATGTGTGGGAGGCAAGAATAGCAAGAACCGCATTACGGTGCTCGTTTGTTCGAACATGGACGGCTCGGACAAGCGCGATCTGCTGATCATAGGAAAGGCGAAGAAGCCACGGGGGTTCGCTAAGGTGCTGTCCATGCCGGTAGCGTATAGCGATAACAAGAAGGCCTGGATGACGCGAGACATCTTCACAAAGTGGCTCACCGACTTCGACAAGGCGATGGACAAAAAGAAGCGCAAGGTGCTGCTTCTGTTGGACAACTGCAGCGCTCATCACGTGAATGCTCATCTGAGTGCTGTCGAGGTGCTGTTCCTGCCCCCGAACACGACCGCGAAGCTACAGCCGATGGACCAAGGGGTCATTGCAAACTTCAAAGTCCACTACCGGCGCCGAGTGATCGAGCGCCTGCTGATTGACATCCGCACCGCCGTTGACCCAGCCAGCCTGAAGGTCCCGTTGGAGAAGGCCATATTCTTTGCGAGCGGAGCCTGGAGGGACGTTAAGCCACAGACCATCCTCCACTGCTTCCAGAAAGGTGGCTTTTCGAGGAGCAGCGGTGCTGACGAGAGTCCTGCCGGAAACGGAGCAGCAGCCGCTGATGGTGACGCAGCGGCGACATGCTTGGGGCGGCTCTGGGAAACGGCAAGCAAGGTCGACCTCGTGCCTCCCGGCTTGGATCACATGGACTTCGCCTTTGCCGATGACGACATCGTCGCTACGGAGGACGTGTCCACCGAGGACCTTGCCAAGAGTGTCGTGGACGAAAGTGCCGATGACACTGCCTCCGACGACGATTGTGACGACGGTCGCATTTCGCAGCCAGTGACCTCGGGAGCAGCCGTTGCTGCGGTCGACGTGCTGCGAATGTACTTCGGAGGTTCCGATCCGAGCTTTGATCTGCAGTTCGACAAGTTTGAGGCCGCGATCGTTAAACGCTCGCTCGCGAACAGCGTGCAGGGAACCCTAGATGGCTTCTTGCAGAAGGAATAAACACGTTCCCCCAGGTGAACAATTTTGTTGTTTTTTTCCTTTAGTTCGGATATAACGAAATAGTGGATATAGCGAAGTGATTTTCAATTCCCGCCGACTTCGTTATAAACGGGCTAGACTGTACCAGCACCAAACTCGGTGTTATGTTAGCATTGAACTTAGTGCTGCACTGTAGTCCCTTCAAGCTGAAAGTGCAGTGGGAGCTACGGGCTCGCCATACCAATCAACCGCCTTTCTTTCGTCACCCGACTCCCCTTTCTGCGTGTGGGCGTGGCCGAGTGCATGCTCACGTGGCGAAGAGGTAGATGTACAAGTGGTCCAATGAGCGCGTACCTCCCACCGCACTGTCAGCTATGGGGTGAATAGGGTATAGCGTGCAACATCTACTAGATGTGAATCAGGGCACTGAACTTAGTTATCGAGCTTAGTGTTATATTTGCGTAGAATTTAGATAAACGCTAGCAAACCTGTCGTCACACTAGCATGGATGTCAGTGCAAGGCCACGTCAGGGTAGAAGTGTTGCCAACTGTGTGCCTCACCGTGGAAGCAGAGCAGGTACTCGGGGTTGTACTCTGGAGGCGCCAACTGCAGGATGGCCACCGGGAAGCTGCGAAGCTGGGTGGCGCCATACATCAGGAAGGACAGGGAGGTGTCCGTGGGGTCCAGAAACGCTGCACCAGACACCCCGGGTCAGCCGGCTATGGCTAAGTCTCCGAATATCCCCGTGTCCCTGTATTTTCTCTCGTCATTCTGGCAATATTCTCCCAACTAACTTGAGGAATAAAGGCATCTAAGACTGTTAAACTGCCTAAAATTTCGCCGAAGTTGCTAGCTGCAAACAGATTGGGCTGGTTGCAAATCTCCTTGGCATAAACTAGCCTATGCAGATGACGCACCAGGCGTAAACTGGACCCGAAAAATAGGATATACGACTAGCATGAGCATGCGCAGATCTGCTTACCTCTAAAATCTTGATAGATTTCGAAAACTCTCATCAAAAAGAGCTTCGTACTAGTGGCATCAATTATACAGTCAAAACCTAGGTGCTAGTGAATTTGTTTCAGGCATGAAATGAACTTTGCTGGTGAAAACTCTAGATAAATACCGCAAGTTTTCTCTCGGGTGTCATTCCCTAGCTGCACTAAGGCCATGAGGACATTTCGTCCTGGAATAAGCGTGGCAACTACAGCCAGTCTCTCGTGAACAAAACACAAACAATGAGAACACTCACGCTCGATGCTGTAGTCCTTGGCGTCAATCTCGTAGAAAGTGTCGGTGCCGATCAGGATGGTGTGTGGAGTGAAGTGAATGCAGCTGCAGGGCTCGCTTCGTGTTCACCAACTGCCGAAAGGAAACCACCGTCGCCCACACCGCCAAATGCAGTTCACCAGATGGCTATACGGTGAACTGGGGGAGAAGCTCCCTGGCTTCGCATGAACCCAGTTGGAGAACCCATGCCCTAATATAGTAGAGTCCAATAACATTGAACCCGGGCATTTAGAAATATCCCGCATTTCAAACAGTCAAGACATCCCCTCCTTACATGTTTGTATTAAACCTCACCACCCGAGACATTCGATACCCCGAAAGCGAGCCGCAGCACCTCTGGTAGGGAGGCTTCCCCTGAACACCGCCGTTGCTGTGTGGTTTGCACACGCTAAGGATAAAACAACTCTAACCACAAATACCAGAAAGCACACACGAAGAAAAAGCTTTGGTTAGGTAGTTTAGTGTGTTGACAACAGTTGTGCAATCGTGTTCTGAATGCCTCGCTCATCTTTCTCTACCTTTTTCTCTCGCTGTTTTGTGTTTTGCCTTTTTGTTTGGCGCTTGTTTTTTTTGCTGTTTAGTTTTATGTCAGTTCTTTTTTGTCGCTTTCTTGACTTTTTTTCATAGATGAAGAAAATTACTTTTCCTATTCTGTCTTTTTTAAATTATTTTTTGCGTCGCATTGTTTGTGCTGTTGACTTCGTGGTCACACGCGCTGGTAAGCACGGCGAGGTGCGCACGTGAGTGGTGGCACCTGCAGTTCCTGCCAGCTACACTTTAATGAGGTTCTACCATATTCAGGGGTTCTTGGATGCTCTACGCACGGTAATTTCAACTGGAGCTCAAGTCAACATACTTTTGTATACCGAATTATTGATATATCTAACTATTTTTTTACCCCTTCCAAGTTTTATATATCCAGGTTCGACTGCATAAAGTAGTTTTGTACAACAAACATTTGGTTGGAATGCCGACGAGAATCCATACTAATGGTCTGGTTAACACTCCCACAATCATCTGCACCAGCCAGGCTAGAAGGCAACACAAAGGAGTATTGGCTGCTAACCGACCTTCCCATGTATGGAGCCGTTATATTGAGGTTGAAAAAACACTAACACCCCACAAAAAAACTTTTTTTTCTGCCAGGCGATTGAATATGGTGTCAAGAATATTTTGCTTAATTAAGCTCCAGTGCTCGAAATCTAAACATGAGCAAGGAAGCTCATGGCTGGAAATCACGTGGCTACAGCCGACCACATTTTTTTCTCCGCTTCGCGTATCGTATGTTGTGCGATTGTTTCGCACTTATATCCCTTCCACCTGACGTCTTGTGTGCTTGAAGATGGTACCACAACGATAGTTCCAAAGCAGCGGCCCCACGTTTGTTGCAACGTTGGTCCATCGTGCGCCGCCATCGCATCGTCTAGCTCCGCGGTACATCGCTATATTGAAAATGACGTGTACATGTACTTCCTGTGATCCGTGGAACATTTTTTTTTCTTATGTACGTAATCTTCAAATCTTTTTAATGCGAATAGCATTCTTTGGATACTTCACACACTTTTCGTCTATGTATCTATCTATCTATCTATCTATCTATCTGGCTATCTAACCTCTTACGCCGCGGGTCGATAAATAAATAAAAAAGACCGGCGCCGGCTGGGATTCGAACCGTTGACCCTTTGATCAGCAGGCAGACGCGCTAACCACAGAGCTATGAAGGCAGTCATTCAACGCACTCTAAACGGTTGTTTATATCTTTACCATAGGACGCGCTTTACAGCGCTGTCACAGCTACGGTGCGCGCGCGTTCCATGCACGAGGGCTCATTCCGCTCTCGTGAGGCTGAGCACGGCCGCTAGCTCACCCTCTCCCGCGCTCGGGAGAGGGTGATGTAGCGGCCGTGCTCAGCCTCACGAGAGCGGGAATGAGCCCTCGTGCATGGAACGCGCGCGCACCGGTAGCTGTGACAGCGCTGTAAAGCGCGTCCTATGGTAAAGATATAAACAACCGTTTAGAGTACCGTTGGTTGAGACTAGCTGAGACGCCAGAAAGTCTGGTCGGTACCATTTTGAGTGTTTGTGCGTATGGCGCGTGCTTTGCTCGCCTTCCTAAGTGACACAAACGCACGTGCTGGGCTGCGGAGATCGTGCGCAGGGCTGTGAAAGTGTCAACAAATTTAGAATCGCCTCAGAGTGGGCTGGCGTATCTAGAGTGTGCCGGCCACCTGACGAACGCGCATAACTCCGCACCGTTTGATGCTATTCGCATTAACGTAGATAATCATTCCCAAAGGATGGGTTCTGCTGATTTTTATAGACATGTATTTCATCTTCTTTTCTATTCTTAATATCAAACGTGTGCCTTAGATGACCCACGCCTTCAAATATATTTGATACACAGTTTGAATGCCACGGAACCATAAAAACGATAGTCAGCGCGACTGAAACTGGCCAATTCTCGACTGGCTGTTTTCGGGCGGAAAGAGAAGGAATTTCGAGCCGCAAATCGTGTTCTTGGTAGTTGGGCTCTTATAAATTGTGTTCAAATAAAAACCCTGGTGAGCATAAATACCCTGTCAGTGTCCATTTAAGATGAGCTGGTTGTTTATCAGGTGCCCAGATGTCCCCAACACCAGAATGACTTCGAAGTCTGTCAAATTCGGGGGTTTTTACGTGCCAAACCGACGAAGGGCATCTAGCCCACCTCACCGGAGGACTGAGAATTAATTTCAACCACCCAGGGATGTTTTGACATGCAACCAAAAGCTCAGTCACACTGGCACCTTCTTCGCAATAAGCTTCTCTCAGATGGTGGGTACCTCGGCCCGGATTCGAACCCGTCACCTGGGAATTTGTAGGTTGGAGCAGTGACTCGGAGTCACCGAAGCAGTTAGAATGACTTCGAAGGAAAGAAAACGCAGAGTGAGCGAGTTTTGAAAGGTGCTCCACTGGGGCCCCACCTTGCGGCGGCTGTAGTTTCCGCTGGCCGGGTTGAAGTGCATCAGGTGGACGGTCTTTGCGGTGGCCACGCACAGGGTGGCCCCGTCCTCCGAGAGGGCAAACAGGTGGCACTCCCCAATGTCCTCCACCAGGCGCCACGAGGGCGCCGGGGACACTTCTACGCCGGGCCTTGACTCCACCCACGGCCGCAGAGAGTCCCACTGCGCCAGCTTCAGCTTGCGCTCCTCCCCTGCGGCCGCAGAGTTAAAAAATAATTCTAGAGGGAAAGGTTCCACTCACTCCGACCGCTTCAGAGCTGCGGGGCACAGACGCAGACATCGGTGATCCCGGTGGGGCCAAATTGATGGCAATGATTTGATATATGCGAAGAAGCGGAAAAAAATCACACACAAAGTTTAGATTCAGTGTTTTTCTAGCTTTATTTTGTATGAAAAAATCGGTGACACGCTATGTATAAAAATAAATGAAGTTGACGAGCACTCGAACAAACCTCATCTCACCACGGCAAAACAAACATAGCTAACCAATCGTCTGCTTTCTTTTTCTGGTCTTCTTTTGCTCTCTCTCTCTCTCTCTCTCTCTCTCTCTCGTTTTTCTCTCTGTACCACCAACGTCGGCGCTTACGATTTATGCCCTGCCTGCAGTGGGAGGCAGGTGTCTTCAGCTTCCACCTCGATCGAGCCACGGCTCACTTTCGAGGCCGTAGCAACATTTTCTTGGAATCCTCCATTAGGGGAAGCGTGAGGCAGTGCGTGTTGCCTCCCTAGGCAGTGCCACGACGGCACGAGGAGACTTCTGCCTACGAGTGCCGAGATGACGCGAGGCTTGCGGACAGAATCGGAAAAAGAGTGAACAGGCGGAAGGAAGGCATCCTGGTTTAATGGATGACACGGGCCTTGAAGGTGAGTCGCGGTGCAAACAAAGTTTGTCGCTCCCCTTAGGTTGTTTTACTGTCAATTACATTTCGGCCTCACCAGTTGGGCTGTCAAGAAGCATTACGGTACACATACTACCCGAACCATTACGGTACACATACTACCCGAACGAGTGCCTTAGAAAACATTTTCACTTTATCCAAACAAAAATTACATGAGTACACTTAAGACTGCTTACGTGTAGGAATGCTTTTGCATTCCTACACGCAGCGCATTCCTACAAACAGTGCACCCGCTCCTCCGTGGCGCGACATGGTTTGAAAGCAGAGCGTAGAACACGTGAAACAGTAGTGCACAGGGAGAGGAAGCGGGAATTCCCCTCCAGGCCTCCGACCATGCCTGACACGTTACCTGAGAAAAGGAGAGAGGGGCAACTGCGCACGCGCCACCCTCTCCCTTTTATTGGCGCGCGGACCGCAGCGCCATGGAGAGGGCTTCTCTGTGGAGTGGCGTTTCTTGGAACTATAATGCGTCGCAGCCAATGGCTGTTTAGGAGCCGTTTCGCTCAGCCAATGGGAAAATGGGAATTTAGGTCGCGTTTTTTCGCCGTTGCAGACGCCGCGGGAATTTGGGTCCCGTTTCTCGCGGTTACAAACGCCTCCGGCTTCACTCCATGGGATAGTTAATGCTTTCACATTATAAGCGGAAGCATCTCAAACCACGTAAAAATTGGTTGCCCGCACGGTGCACCGTCGTATACATCCCCAAAATGTCAGCCTAGTAAATTGAAAAAAAAAAAAAAAGGCACTCCCTTAATGGGGGATTTTTGCATCCACTAACATTGCCTTTTGCTACACTGCTGGCTCCAGGCAACGAGTGTTTACCGACAGTTTGATGCTGGAATGATTTCCATTCAGCAGACAGATGGGTGTGGCAGCATCTGTTACTTGAACTCGCTTGTTGCGCCCAACTCACCTAAGATAGCAAGGACGACACCCAAGCGACGGGCCAGGCCAATCTGGAAGACGGCGGGAACGTCGGCTACCTTGCGTCGCACACCACAGCCCACGAGGTCCACCACAAACAGACCCTCCATGGCTCCCAGCAACAGGTACTGGGCAACGGGGGACACCGGGGCTCCAATTTCACGCAGAGAAGCACGACGCAATTGTGGCCCAAAATGCAGCACTTGGTTTCGACTTATCCATAAAGATTGGCGCAAGCAGCAACATTTGTTGTCCAAGTACATGGATGAACGAATGTGCTTAAATATGTTAATGCACCACATCTCTGTGCATGTGAAGCAAGAGAACAAGGTGCGGAACAAGGGAATCATACCTGAGCTAGATCCCTGCCCTTGTCGGGTTCAGAATGGGCGGATACCGTACCGGCGTGCAGCTGCGCAACCGCTACTGCGAGATGCTCGTTAGGGACACCAGATTGGCAGATGTAGTGTACTGACCAATTTGTTCTCATACAGTGATGAACTATAGTTGCCTTTCCTCCAGGGCACACGATATACTTCAAACAACTTAATTTTCGTGAAAATCTACTTTTTGTGAATCTTGCAAATCACAGTCCCACAAACAATTTATCTCGCGAACAACTCTGGTAAAATGTCAACACTTCGGAAGCTACATCGCTTCCTGAGCAACAATCAAACGATGGGAAAACATGCATGCAAAAGTTCTCACATGATTATTTCATATGTTATACAGTATTAGTAATGTAAATATGTAAAAGTATTTTGAAAAAAAAAAAAATATATATATATGTTCTGGCTACTGGCTTTTTTTATTCACGAAAATTAGAACCCACGAATGATTCGAAATTGTCAGCTTTAGCGCAACTTACGAAAAATTAAGTTGTTTGCAGTAAACATTCACAACATCAAAATTTCTTTGCTTAGAGATCTGGCAAAAAAATTCTGTGCTTGGTCCAGCAAACAAGAAATGGGGGGAATAGTATATAATCGAAAGACGAAATGTCACTCAATATAGGAGAAAGCGACAAGAAAGGCAACAGAGCTCTGAGTAGGGCCATACCTCGAACGACAGCTCGTAGGTGCAGTTGACGTCCAGCACTTGGTCTCCCTCAAGCAAGAGCACAGTGTCACCCAGAGTGTTCTTCTGCAACGAGAGAAAACGGTGAGTTCCAGGCTGCAAGGAGGCAGCACTGAGTTAACCAATCCCCAGCACGGGTCATTAGGCAACTTGGACAGAAGAAGACCTCCCACTACAGGAGGACAACATGCACATGACGGACAGAATGTATGAAGTGTCACTAAGCACTGCAAAAGGTACAGTTGTGAACTGCAAAACATTGGTGCAAGTCACTTTTCGAGAGCCTTGCACCGCCTCTGCAGCTTGAGACAGTAGATTTGAAACATGTTTTCGAGGAATTGGTGCTCGCGTTAAAGAGGCGCGTCTCAAAGCAAGCAGCGTGGGCTATACTCCGTTTCCCGATAACTTGGCGAACTGCGCAGGCTACAGCCCCCACGACCCAATAAGAGCGTCGGAGCGAGGCACGTGACATCACGTCATGGGAGCGTGTGGCATGTGCGTCACTGTGCCAAGGAACTGGTTGTCGTCTGCTGCAAAACCAACCAACTTCGGATGAACGTCCATCGCCACAACATTGCCGTCCGCTAGAGTGGTGAGCTCTTCGGGAACAGTTCATGAGACAACCGTACACCCAATTTACCCGCTTATCTGCGGCAGGTGCTAATGCCAGGGCAATGTTTTGAGCAGAAGCGGTTAATTATACGGCTGTGATCGCCAATGGATGCAGTGCCACAAGATAAAAAGAAATCGGGAGCAGATACGGATGTGGCGTCACTTTTTTATTTTACATACAACTGAAACTTGTAAATTCGTCAATATTTATTCCTTATTTTTTATATGTTCTCGATAGAAATTAAATTGCGCGAGTCCGATTGCCGTCAAAAGAAAAATTATGAGGACACCTAAGCACTTTTTATGAGTTGTGAATGCGAAAGCATTCTCAGCGCCGAGAGGAGCAGAAGCGGCTGCAACGCCGGCGGGGAGTGCAGCGCTGCGCCGCACAGATCGCCCCACCGTGTATTCCAAAACTTGACAATGGTGGTGGATTTCGCCTAATCGCAGCGCATTCCTACAAGCAGCACGCCATGTCTTTTTCACATGGCGCTCTGGCGGTGACTTCACGGTCCCCCACTGCGCAGGCACGGCCTACCCGCTGGCTCCATGGCTGCCGGGACGATGCATCTCTGTTGCTGTACTTTTCTTTGTGTTTTATTTCTGAGGCACGTCCACTTCGACCTCGAGCGGCCTCACTGGCTTCCGTGACGAAGCATCTGATACGACACGTCACATCATGCCCACTGGCTCAGCCCACTGGCTCAGCCCTAAATGCCCACTGGCTCAGCCAATGGGCATTTAGGTGCCGTTTTCGCTGCTGCAGACAATGGCTACAGATGCTGCCAGCTTCGCTCCATGGGTAAGTTAATGCTCTCGCATTAAAAAGAAACCTAGAACTACTTTTTGTCATGGACGGCGCTGTTGCTGTGGCAGTAACGGGGCCTTCATGGCCTCGACCATGAAGTATTATCATGCGACTTGCTCCGATGCTCATATTGAGTCGCGGGGCCGCAACCTGCACAGTTTGCCGAGTTATTGTGAAACGGAGTATAGCCTGTGCTTGTAGCTTTCTCTGTCCCAATAGATTAAAGGCCCGTTCACACTCTTGCAACCCAGTATGACCGAGAGAGACGAGACTTGTTAAAACCTCTTAAAATTTCTTAGGACGAGAGAACACACTGGCACACTGGCGCCATCTATGCGGTGACCTGGAACTGCATTTCACAAGAGGGAAGGTTTTGCGAGATTTCCGAGGTCAAATGTGCGTAATACCTATAAGAAAGGCTCGTTTATAACTTTAACAAAAGTTTTTCGAGCCAAGGATAGGATAATGCGCGAGAGAAATAGAAAATATGCCGGACCGCCAAGTTTACACTGCTACCCAATAGATGGCAACAGTGTGTCCTCTCGTTGCAAGAGGTTTTAAGGAACCCAATTTTAAGAGGTTGCAAGTGTGTGAACGGGCCTTAAAAGGGCACAGACAGCCCCCGAAAATGTTTTCTTTTATTTTTTTGCCAAGCGATTTATTATGGTGTCAGGAGACTACCCAATTAATATTTTGCTGCAGGGTCCCATACATTTTAAATAAAGCCAAAAACCCAAGTGCTCGAAACCGAAACACGAGCGCAGAAGCTCAATACCGGAAATCACGTGGTTACACCCAACCACATTTTTTTGTTTTTTCGCTCCTCTTGCGTGTGAAGCAGACGAGGAAGACAAATTTCCATGCATCGTTTGGCATGTAATTATTTCATGCTTATATATTCCTTCCACTCGATGTTCTGTGCTTGAAGATCGATTGGCTGGTGGCACAAACAACAGTTCCAAAGTAGAGGTCCCACGTCTGTCCCAACGTTGGTCCATCGTGCGCCGCCATCGCATAAACCAGCCCAAGGTACATCACCATATTGAGAATGACGTGTTCATGTACCTCCTGTGATCTGTGCAACGTTGTTTTTTTCGATCAAAATATTTGCAGTTTTTTGGAGGCCACAAAAATGGAGTTAACATTCTTTTCTAGTTTTAATATCGAATGAGTGCCTTAGATGACTCACGACTTTGAATATATTTAGTACACATAGTTTGAACGCCACGTGACCACGAAAAAGAAAGTGAGTACAACTGAAACCAACCAATTCTCGGCCAGCAAGTTTCGGGCAGAAAAAAAAAAAGAATTTCGAGCTGCAAATTGTGTTCTGGGTGGTTGGGCTCTTATAGGTCATGTTCAAATAAAACCTCGGCGAGCATAAATACACTCTTAGTGCCCCTTTAGGGGAAATCGAGACAGGGTGTTTACCAAAATTATATTTTCACTTCCCTGATTTTTTTGGGTTTTCCCTTATCTGTAATATCAAAATTTTCTAACTGTCTCCTAACAAGAGGGGACGTGTCTCAAATGCACTTTTGATGGAAAAACACTGGAATTTCTGACGGCTTTCCCAATTCGAACTTCGAGATGTTCTCACCCGAGCAGGAGAAATGAACTCAACTGCCATGCTGTGGACAGTCCGTGAAAACAGTCCATTCAGGTGAGCGAGGAAACTTGGAATACGAGCTCTCGCACGTAAAGTCATTCGGCGTAGGTGCAGTACGAAGGAGTGGTTCATTTAAGGGTGCGACAACAACAAGCAGTTTCCCCAATATTACAGTTTTCAAGCATAGATTTGCATCAGCATGCTGGTTGAGTCACCCGCAATGTGTGTCGCACCACCAACACACTCCTCTTTTGCCGCTGCTCGGAGAAGGAAAGCTGAATTTCCCTGACCAATGCCTGAGTAAAGGAAACATTCCCCACCTCTCCCTGATATTTCCAGACCCACCAAACGTCCCGTCACTTCCCGGCTTTCCAGGTTGGTAGACAGCCGAATAGATGATTTTTGGCAGCCAGGCATGGGTGCTGCCATAACTGACCTTCACTTTTACAGCAATAGTAGCCCCCATTTGCTCTTCCCACCACAGAAAATTATGCAGTTGTTGTTGTAGTTGTTGTCGTAGTAGGGTGTAGGACATTCGTCGTCAATATTGCCAAACGCCAAAAAAGATTGCCCGTCGTCGCGGTGCTCTCAGGATTCTACCCTGCGTCTGCTGCGTGTGAAATGGCCACGTTACCATAAAACAGGGGTGACCAAGCTGCGGCTCTTCACGTGTTAAAGTGCGGCTCGCAGCTCCCTCCCATACCCCCCGCCACCCTCATGGCCACACGAGTACTTCCCCAAAAGAGAAATGGAACGCGTTTTAAATCGAAAGATAGGTTGCGGTTTGGTAGCCTTGTGCTACTGGTACCTTACGCACAGATGGACTCCTTTTGGCTCGAGTAGGTTGAAGGTAGTTAGTTTCGTTTACCGCTCCAAACAATAGTCTGCCCTGCCCCCCCCCCCGCGGCTCTAGGAAGTTTCGTGGTTTTGTTTGCGGCTCTTAGGCCGGGTCAAACTGGCCACCCCTGCCATAGAGCTATGCCACAGCTTTGACAGCCCGCTTTTCACGTGGCATTTGTGCAGTAGACCTGTGTACGAGTCTCGTGCAATACCCACTAGATGGCCAGTTGCTTTGAATGGAGAACTTTTCGTCCTTCTTAATTAATTTCCAATTTAATCAACGCTAATTGTTAAAATGAATAGCTTCGGCCCTGGTGGCACAAGCCACCGCCCGACTAAAAGGGTTCGGCCGTGCCCATCCATCCCAGCTAGAAGACAACTGTGCGTCATCGTTAGTGGATCCCTGCCCCAAGCAGCAAATGCACTGAAGCTTCACCATAGTACAGTGCAAAGCGGCAGATGCGTGCTTCTTGGCGTCGGGCTTGTTCTGAGACACTCAAAGATGCGCTGGCGGCGGCGCTTCTCGCCTTTTGTCGCAGGAACAACAGTGAGGT
Organism: Ixodes ricinus; assembly: GCA_037355805.1. Lineage (NCBI taxonomy): Eukaryota > Metazoa > Arthropoda > Arachnida > Ixodida > Ixodidae > Ixodes > Ixodes ricinus. Next base: position 184,042 of record JAZHYW010033689.1, read on the forward strand.
GTGTGCTCGAGAGAACGAAGCCGGGAGACTCTGACGTCAAGACCCAACAACTTCGCCTTCACATGTAGCAGCTATCACTGCAAATGTACTGTCGATTAACGCGGGACATTTTTTTTGTTTTCCATTGTTCCATTTTTTTTGTTGTGGCCGCTGCCCATTTTAGTGGCTGGGCATCTCGGCAAGGTGTTGGAAGGTCGGTTTTGGCGGTGCAAATCAGTCACGCATGAAAAGTGGAGAGCCAAAGCTTGTAGCATTCGAAGCCATAGGCATGCCCAGTTCTTCTCGCTGGCCATATTTTCACTCTACCGCAAATAACCTTTCAATCGTAGCAGACTGACCACATTGATAAAAGTGAAATTGTGGCATCATATCACTACGGTGCACTGTCTCCCACTGATGCACTTAGTGTGCTTTCATTTTGCCTGCTTCCTTTCTGACCGGCAACGTCCTAACTGGAGATTACTGCACGTTGCCACTATAACGGCAGTGGAAATGGGTGAGGCCTCTGTTGCTGGAGCTCAGTATACAGTCGGCCAAAAGGCAGCAACTCCATCGGCCACGGGATGGAATGCCGCAACGAAAGTCGTCGTCGTCTCTGCCGGCGTCATACGACCGACCGCCAGGCTTGCAATGACCCGTCGCATTTCCCGGCAAATGCCGTAACCCATTCCGTGGCCGTTTCGGGGACAATCGTGGGATATACGGGACGCCGAATGTCCCCGTCGAGGACTCGTTCCAGGCACCCCACTCGTTGCCGTGCACAGTGCTCAGGGCTAGTACTCACGCAGGCGGCGTCCAGGTTCTTCCCGACGCACTCTTCGAGCACCGAGACCCACATCTGCTTCTCCTCAAAGGTGGGCACCATAATGTACAGGCACCTGGAACAAGAGGCCCGGCAGTGTCCAGCTCAGACGTGCGGAAGAAACCAGAGGAAGCTCCAACAAAAACGCTCTATCTTTGTTGAGATAAAAAAGTAAAACTTGAATTTGTCAAATGCAAGGTTTCAGAAAACCAAGATTCATTACATTGTACGCATGTATGAGCTCTAACCCTCCCATTGCATGAGGAAGTGCATGCTGGAGAAAGCGCGCTCGAAGCAATCTTCTGGTCGCCCCATATCTAAAGTGGACGGGACGGACCAAATCTCAAAAAGGATCTATGGAGCCAACATAAGGCTGCCAAACATTTTAATGTAGGCAAACCTCACTGTTGTTCGTTGCTTTGTTGGTGGTTTTTTGTTCTTATGATGGAAGCACCTCGTATTACTGTATAAATTCTCGCACTCTTTTTTTTTTTTCGCCACTGCTTTGTATTTGAGGGGGCTGAGGACCAGGACCAGTCAAGCTGCTTGGACGCTTTCTTTTCCACAGCTCCAACAATACTCGTGCAATAAGTAAAGCTATTAGTACTCTTATTATTTTTTAATTTCTCGTTTGCTCGATCATGCTAATAAAGAACAGGGAGTACAGAATGTGTTCCGTTCACATTCCGCACAGGCGCTCGGGACACGCCCAGTCGACACTCCATGTGGGCTTTGTGACAGTTTTTAGATGCGGAGCATCTCTTGCTCGGGTCTATGTCCCGCGGCGGCGTAGTCCGCACTCGCACTATGCACGCGCAACTCTCCTTCCCTCTCTCCAACAGCTGCGCGTTACTCTCTCCGCTCTCTCTCTCTACCAGCTGCGTGCACTGCGCGTTCGTTCGCTTCTACTCACACCGCGCGCGCACGCGCAACTCTCCTCTTTTAGTCTCCTCTCCTTCAAGTGTGAAAAAAAATAAACGGCGAGCGTTCCAAGTTTCTCTGCCGCGAGCCGCGACGAGGGCTCGCGTAGGGGGTAACGCTAGGGCAGTCGGTGGCGCCATCTCTCGACGTCAGCACGCAACTGACTCTTTCCTCGGAACCAACACGATGCTCCGCATCACCCCATGGTTCCCCTCGGGAAGATGGTGTAATTTTTTCACTGCACACCACATTTTGGTCAGGGCGAAACCGAGCGAACGAGGACGCTGCATGGCTGCTACCTTGTATTGCTGCAAGCATAATAGAGAAGATATGTTTCTTCGTTCATCTAGACAATATGCGCACACTCTTACCTTGAGCATAAATGATAAGGTGGCCAGAATGACTTCGTCTAGTCAGCCTCGCCCTAGCTCTTTCCCAACCAATCTAGGTCGAATATTCGAGATGGCAAGCATAGTAGATGAAGAGCCGTACGCCGTATTACCAATTCCTTTCACCGATTCTCTCTCACGATAGCCAGCTGTTACGCCGACATACTGTCGCCTGCTGCTGCCGCCGTCAATGCTCGCTGCTGCTTGGCCCAGCTGTCCGCCTCTGTTGCACAGTAGCCAAGTCTGACGCTGCACCGGAGCCGATAGCGCCTCTCATTTTGTGCGCATAAGCTCACGCTACGTACATCCTGGCATAGCCGAGCTAAGCCACCGCAATTTTTTAATTTGTTTGAACTAACCGGAAGTATGAAATATCCGAGGTTGAATTTTCGAGAGTCCACCGTAATAAACACCGGAAAATATGCATCCTACTCATGTGGCTCTTGCGCAACGCATGACGTCAAGGACGCAAGCGGTCTCACAGCACGACGTCGCGCTGCTCTCGCCGGCATGTTTTGCCGGGAGCCCAATCCTTCCAAGCAGCTGCACTATGCAGCTCAGCGGCTGTAAGGTCGCTCCGACTTTATATATAACCTTAGCATCATGTAACGCTGCCAGCGTGTCGCTCGTCCACGATGCTTGTCCGTGTCCACAGTTTAGGACGCTTGTTCACGACGAATTTCTCCTAAAAGCCCTCTGCGTTAAAAGGGGAGGGGGCCCACCTGGAGGGCCAGCAGGTGCTTATGGGCCTGAGCTCCAGCTTGAAGGTGTAAGGGAGGTCCGTCTTGGCCGTGCCCAGCAGCTCAGAGGCCGACACGGCGCTGCTCACCAGGGCCTCCCCGTCGGGGGGACAGAGGCACAGCTGGTCCCGGCACAGGGAGGCCAGGGTGCCCTCGTCTGCACCCCCGTCCACCGCCTGGCCCAGCACGTACAGGGTGTCCCCCCGCAGGGCCAGGAAGCAGCGGTCCCAGCCAGGCTTGCCCCCGCCCCTGGGAGGACCCCTCTCCTCGTTAGGGCCACACCCGCGGACCTCTCGTGCAGTCTCTGGTAAGCTACTTTTAGGGTTGCCACCTGCCCAATTTTTGACCGATTCGGCCGGTTTTTCGGATAGAAGGCCGGTTTGCATCTAAAACCGGCTGTTGTTTGCCAGTTTTTTACAACTGTCCAAACGCAAGAATTTGTTGTTTTTTTTTAGGGGGGGGGAATGCATTTATAAATATATTTTGGATAATTAACATCATTCGGTATATAGGCATATGCATTGTCTATTTTTAAGCAAATTTTATGTATGATGTCCTGGTCCCTGAAACTGCTCACTTGGCCGCAAAGAAAGACAATTTTCGTAAAAATCTGGTGCGTTTGTTATTCGGTGTAGCACGTAGAGTCTGTGTTTACCGAAGGAGATCAAGGAATGGCAAGCAAGACATCACTTTGAATTCAAGGACACGGCCCTTTTGTAATTTATGATTCGAAAGGTATGAAAACATGCTTGCATTACACGAATTCACAAGTGACCATGAGCCTTCACGCCAGAGGCTCGTGCTGGTGCTCATGGTCTATGCCCATGTTCCCTAACAAAACCTCCAGAACCAGCCATTTTTTTAAATAATCAATTTACGCTTGAAATTTTTACGCCGAGCATCATGCCCAGTGTCTTAGAGCCATTTTTACTCGAAGCGTTACATAATTCGCAGCAATTTTTATGTGAACAGCACTAATTGGTTCTCCACCTTCTGCACAAGATGAGTAGAGGTGCGAGATTTCTTTCTGGCGCTTTAATTTTGACTAAACTGTACGCATCTGCCGTAAGATCCCGAGAGATGCCCCGCCCCGAAAGATAGCCTACCCCTATTTTTGGCTTGATTTGCTGTATTTTTTAAAACACTGAAAGCTAGCCCACTTCTAGTGGGCTAGCTTTCAGTGTTCAAAATAAACCGCGCTGCCAGGTTTATTTTGAAAAAAATATGATTGGTCAGTTAGTGTATCCGCCCTAAAGAGCGAACTGAACCTTCCTTTACTAAACGTCTGCCGTAAGATAGCGAGACTCTGTCTCTTTCACAAAATTTACTACTGCCTCCCTGCGCTCAGAGACTCTCTCCTCCTACCCCCCAGGCGATCTTCATCGCGGCTAAATCACCCGTGTCATGTTTCCCGCATCTCAGGCAGCACAACCTATTTTAACTCTTCCTTCTTCCCTCGTACTATTGTAGACTGGAACGACCTCCCCTCACTTATTGTAACCCAGACGGATCCCGCCGCATTTCGCAACGCTCTTTGTTCTCATTTCTGTTAATCAACACTGTGCCGTTCTATTTGTTTGTCTTGTCCTTTACTGGTTGCAATGTATCAATGTTTTCATCCCCTTATGCTCCCCATGTACCCAGACTAATTTGTGTATTTGCCGTTGCTCGTGGCGATGCCACTTTGTTTTTGCAACGCCCCATGTATTCGCATATGTCGTCGTTACTGTTTTATACTTTCGTGTTTTGTACCCCCCTTATGTAATGCCCTCAATAAAAGCCTTCAAAAAAACTTGAATAAAAAAAAAATAGTAGTGTTGGGATCAATGACGGCCTTGGCATAAATGTGGCTAGTTTGCTATGGTGGGATATAAGCGAACACAGCTGACCTGGAAGTACAGTCATCTTTGCTTCGTTGCCCCCCGCCTCCATAACAAGCTTGGAAGGGGCACGACCAAAAATAGCAATTTTTTAGAACTTTTCTTGATTGTGCTCTGAAAGTTAGCCCACTCCATATTCTCAGCCGATTTCCTCTTGATGTTAGGTCGGCTCTCTCTCGGGATTTTACGGTATGCATGTTACTGGGTTCAGTGCTATGTGTTCGTGTACTTACATGTGCTATGATAAATTAGTAGATCTATGTTAATTGATTTCACTTTGGGAAGCTCATGTCAAAATTTTAATCTGCTTATCAATTAAGACTGTCAACACTGTATCTTTCTTTTACCAGCATGTTGAAATTTGAACAAGGGTTGACTGAACCAGATGATATGTGGTGGGCACGGAAGGTATTCAAGTATTTATACATGAAAAGTTTAAAGACAAAATGGACAAACCGAACCCAAAAGCTTACATTTAAGTACCTACACACTAGTGATGGCGCTGAGCAGACTACTTCAGTGGAAAAGGAAGAGAAAGAGGCAGAAAGAAAAATGTGGGAGGTAAGAATGCAGGAAAGATCAGCTCTCAGAATGTGCTGCCTGCCATAATGAGAGCGAGACACTAGAGCACTTGGATCTAAAGTGCACGGGGCTTCGCCTGCCCTCCCTGAAGGGGTGACGGATTTGTCCGGGGCCCTGGGTTTTGCTGGCAACGATAAAAGGATAGAAGAGAAAAGGATTACAGTCACAAAGAGGCGATTCGGAGATTGGTAAAAATTATCTAGGGAAAATTTTCGAATGCGCACACAGTCCAAAAAGTAGTCCGCCGGGAAGCCGTCACTTTTGAATGGCTGTCGTGCGTCCTCCCTGCTGCCTTTCCATCTGACGGCGCCCCTGGTGCTCTACGCCACAGTGCAGAAACGAGGACGTGGCATGATCTTTGACTGGATTTTTTACTAGGGATATTGGCCGCCCTTGGTAGTAATCTTGGGAGTTTTTAGGATGCTTAGAGACCGTAGATTGAGTTATGACTATAAATAATCTCAGAATCCACTTAAGTGCCCCTTTAAAGGGGCACTAAAATAAAATTCTAGTGCTTATTTAATTGCCTAAATGTCAACTTTCTGGCAACACCACATAGATACCAAAACTTTATTTAGAATAAATATACTGTCTACCAGACTGTATTTGGTCTGTTATGTCCCCCTTCCCTTAAAAGCAGCGCTGCTCTGCGAAGTGCAACGGCAAGCTGCGTGCGCGTGCTCCCTGTCAGACTCGGCCGAACTGGATTTCCCTTCTCTCCCGCGCCTATTCAATTCCTGCGGGGAGACGGGAGTTTGAAGCAGAGGGGAGTCACTCCTCCGCCGGCATTGCCAAACCAGTCCTCGGGCATCTCGAACAGCCAGGTTGTAACACGTTGATGCCACCAAGTGGTGAAGTTCACAACCATGCCCGCCTCTCTGCGCCCTTGCCCGTGAAGGAAAACAAAACGTCACAAACGCGCACGAGGCACCGGATCTCCCGACATGCATCGCGCTCTCCGATGGCTGCTCTTCGAGCGCTCGCTGGAATTGGTCGTTTGGAACAAAAAATACAAGCGTGCGATTGTCATTGTCAGATTTTGTTGATCATATTTAACTCATTTCGGAACGTGAGAGGTATATTTAAATTTTCATTTCAATATCCCTTTAAAGGCTTCCACGAGCTCGGTCGTTTGTATAAAAAATATACGCAAAATATTATTTACAATTATTACTGCAGACGCGAGATAATCAGAAAGTCGGCTTGCCCACGGAGCACCGACACACCTGGTGAAGCCAGCCTGTCGGGGCCACCATTCGGGAAGTCGCGTTGCCAGTGGTAGTACAAACGTAACCCAATGGTGTACGCATTTACAAGGTGAGTTTCTCTGCCACGCATTTGTGCCACGAGGCAAAGCCGACGCAACAGCGTAAAAACTAGGTATGGTACGCCAATTTCGTCACGGCGCAATTCTGTCCCCCCTGCAAAGTCAATGTACCGACAAAATCCTCCCAGCATACTTCTAGCTTTGTGCAGCGACCGGTCACAGTGCATAGTGCTGCAAAGCTGCCAGGACAAATTGCACAGGCTCCCCCGTCGTTTCTGCCCCTTGCTCCTCAGTACGAGCTGGACTCGAGCTTTGTACTTCAGTCTGGAATTCGCTGACAGCAATCGACACCACACGGATAAAACAAGTTCAGAAACGATTCATACACATTTTTTACGATAGATATTTTGATACGAAATGTGAATATGATAATGAAAACATTCTTAGAGAACTTTCACTGCAGAACCTGTCAGAAAGAAGAATTGCTCGTGACCTTTGATTTTAGAGAAAGTGGTTCACGGCCAAATAGATAGCAACCTTGCGTCGTCATTAAACTTTCATGCCCGTGTTGTTAGAGGCTTACGTCTGTTTTAGACTTCTTTTCAAGCAAGACTTTGGTTCCAATGCAAATTTTGTTTAAACTAATTCCCGCCTCATGTAGATCCATTTTATAATTCTGTTGCCTTCAAACGACTACCTGATATAGTACATATTTTTGGTCTCTGATATGAGAAATGTTTTAATTCGAGAAGACTCTGTATTGTTCTCTATTTTTAACTTTTTTATGAGCCATCACACTGTGACCATGATCGGGTTATGTTCTGGGGCATGAAACAAATAAAAGATTATTATCATTATTCCTGTCTGGCGCACCTGTAAGATCGCTACACCGAGCCCTAGCATTAATATTTGCTTTTCAGAGAGTACTGAGGGGAAAGAAAGTCTTTGCAGCAAATATATCATGAAGTTGGCTCAATTAAAACATATTTGTTGCGATGCAACATAAAGATGGAGTGCGGCTTAGACACACTTGTTGATTCCTGCAGCTGAACATTTGTTGCATGGTAAAACGTCTGAGGGCAGAGACAGGGCACACAGACAGCATGAAAAGCAGACCCAGAAAATCAGTCCAACTGAGGCACGGGGAGTTTAGAAAATGCATTGCTTAGAATTAAAGTTGAAAATTCAAAAATTGTATCTCAAAATACCTTTCTTCAGCAGGCACTTAATTAAACATAAAACTCTAGCAAGAGCACTGCAAGTTATGGCATGTGTTATACATCTAATAGAATTAACCAACAAGATTGAATCTTGTACTGAATAGTCGTGAATCCAGTATAATGAAAGTAGTGAATCCTGGTCAAGATAAACAAGGAGAATGTATTGGCGAAATAGAACCGAGTGCCTAAGATGTAGGCCTCGGTATTTGAGTGGTCTAGACAAAGAAAGGAAAGCAGCGTGGAAACATTGTTGAGTTCAAAGCAGCACAAGAGGACAAACCAGTGAAGAGAGCACAAAAGTCATATTTCCAAATGAAAATGTACACAGACTGTGCATTGCAGAGAGGTGAGGCATGCAGCTGACACAAGACAATTCGGCATGACAGCGGCAGAAGTCAATGGATGGCGTGAAGTCAGTGCACGCATTAAAAGCGGGAAGAAAAAAGAAAGGTCATCAGAAGGGTTATCGACTACACAGTCTGAACACTTTGTAAACCTGAAAAGCATATTCATAACCAAATGTAACACTGCTGTGCTCAGTTATAACAAGCCTGTTGTAGTTACTAAATAGGCAGAAAAAGTGCTTTGGCATTTTGAGTTCTAGTCTGAACGTTGGTTTTGCATTCGAGCACAGCTTGAATAAAATGAACTAAAGTACCCCGCGGATACAGAAAACGAAAGTCCTCAGAGTTGCAAAGCCTTTAAAAGAATAAAATGTTAGCTATGGTCACCTTATAGCTCATGTGCAATCATTAACATTCAAAGAGTGGGCTTCACTGCAAACGTACATTGCACGAGCGATGCACCCGGTTCCTTTGTGGATATTTTCATTGCCACTTCCTGCTTAAAATAGTGCACTCTTCTTTGCCAGTTTTGACAAGAAAGACCACATACTCGGTAAAAAAGGAGACAATGGCAAAAATAAGCGGTTCAGGCGGCCCGTGGTGCAGTGAGGAACACAGATTTTAGGATGCTGACAAATCATCTTTGACTTTTTTTGCAAAGTAAGTCAAACAGCAGCTAGTATGTCAGTTGTGCTGCTAAACATTGTCTTAGTTACACACGATATAAGATTCATTTCCCAAATATGTTTGCTGAAAACACTCGTGAAATTTAAAACAATGTCCCACTTCGGCACCAGTGCATGAGTCATAAGCTGTCTCAATACAGATAGGGCACATCAGTAGCAAGCAGTATTCCACCAAAGACACATGCACAAATGAAGAAAGAAAAGAAAGCAAGAGAAAAAAGCATACCAGGGCAGTACAACAAGAAAGGAGCAAGTAAGTGAGTCTTCAAAGAAACAAAAAATTATACTTTACAATCCAAATTACACATAATGGAAGCACAGTTGTTAGCTCTTCTCCAGTTACAATTCTGCAGGTTTCTACATAGTACATGTGGGTGTTCATGCACTTTGATAGGACCTCATGGGCCCCAACCCCTAGACTCTTTAGCCGCGCATAAATATACAAAAATCCGAGATGATGTTCCAAATCAGTTTTGTTGGCACAGAAAAAGTCCCGCGTTTCATTAAAGTGTGAGCAAGAGAACACGTCTAGTTCCTTAAACAATTCTTCCATTTTTCTCCCGCGTCAGAAAGAAGAAAAAAAGGACAACAAAGCAAGGGAAGTTCTGGGCTCTAATTTAAGCTGGCCAAAACTCCCCCTATGAAACAAAAAACAAAGGGTAAAGAAATGAAAGGAAAGGTGGCAGGACAAACTTAACGAGAAACCTCTTAGAAGAATCAGAGTGGCGGTCTATGCTTCACTTAGCTCCCCCGAAGAAGCAAAGTCCGGTAGCCAAACTTCGGCTTCCTCTCAACCTCACAGCACAGAAATTCAGCTCGTGCTTGCAGGAATCAAACGGAAAAGAGTTAAGTTACTGTGAAATTGCACGCGGGACGAAGGGTGGGCAAGGAAAGGGGCACGGGAACCAGGCCCGACGTCCGAGAAGCACGTGCAACGCCGCTCGAAGTAACGTGGAAGAGGAGGGCGGTGCAGTGGCTCCAAGAGGGAGGGGGTCACCTGGGCAGCTTGACCCATCCCTGGGGCTGCAACTGGTCGAAGGTCACCTCCGACAGGCCCGGGGCAAACCGGACGTGGCGGCCCAGAGCCGGCGGCGGCGACCGCTGGCAGCTCACGGAGTCCGAGAACTGGCGCACATACTCGGCCGGCACGCCGCACGTGCTGGGCACCAGCGTCGAGCACTTGGGGTGGCACACTGCCTGGCACTCTGCGGCACGGGGAACCGGCACCATCAGGGGCGTTCTGCTCGTCCCCAAGACTTGCGCTTCTCAGCATTATTTTTGGGGGTGCCAATAGGTGCTTAGTGTTAACGTGGTAAAATGTGTCAGGAACACAGTTCAGGCAGCAGAGGAAAGCGCACTTAGACTATTCTACGAGCACGACCCAGATCTCAGCGAACGCTTCCCCCGTCGTCCTTTGTGGCCGATCGTTCTAACATTTTCAGCACCTGTCTACAGCGGAGCTGTTAAGGGCTAGGTTCCCCAGGATCGTGTCCGGTACCAAAATCTTGTCGACACAAACCTCCACAAACCTCTGGACAGCTACCGCCATCTATAAGCGACGGCGGCAAGCACACAACCAGTCTGGTTGCCGCCGTCGCTCGTAGATGGCGGCAACCTTTCCAGCTATCATAGAAGAATGGATAGTTGGGCGCGTTGGTGGGAATTCATCGTAGGAAACAGTGCGAAAAACAGACGAGGACGAAGAAGAAACACACGTGACGAGCGCAGCGCTCGTCACGTGTGTTTCTTCGTCCTCGTCTGTTTTGCGCGCTGTTTCCTACGCTCTTATCAGTTTCGGTTTAGACTCAGGATGGGCCGTGCGCGTGCCCTTTCGGGGAAAGAAGACTGGGTGCGGAAAGAGCGGCGACGTACGCAGCAGCGCGAATGGGTCCGCAACCGACGTGAAGCCGCTGTCGCCTCGACTTCCACTGCGTCCATCGCTTCAGACTCCCTTGCGAAAGAAGAGCACATCGCTCGCCTGGAAAGCCGCCGCCGAGAACAGAACCAGCGATGTAAACGGCGCCGGCGGGCCACGGAGGCCAAGCGCAAGCGCGAGGCCCGGCGACGACAGCACTCCACGCCGGCTGAACAGTTCCCGGGTGCGACGGCGAGGTTCCGGAGGGAGTTCGTGGAGAACCCGTTTGGCGTCACGTGCGCCTTGTGCGACCGACTCTGGTTCGCCGGAGACTTATCCACGATCGGCGGCGTGTCGGACGAGAAGAATCGGGAAACGGGCGCGTGCGCGTTGCGGCAGTGTATCGAGTCGGCGGACGTCTACAAAGAACCGGCGTGCAGAACGTGCCGAGATTCCCTGCTCAAAGGCGCGGTGCCCCGGTTCGCGACCGTGAACGGCTACAAGTACCCACCCGTACCGGAGCACCTACCGAGGTTGAACGTGGTGGAGGAACGACTAGTGGCGCCTCGACTCCCGTTCATGAGCCTTCGGCGGTTGACGTGGTATAACAAAGACAACCGGGGACAATACGGTTCTCACATAACCAATTACCCAATCACACCTTAATCCTTACATTTATAAATACTTAATTTCCACCATAGTCCAGCTTCGCTGGTTCCCTCTTCACGAGAATTGGAAAGGCTTTTTATTTATTTTAGGTACTTCAACAACCTCACGGGCCCACGAGGGCATTACGAAGGGGAGCGCATACAAGTTCGACGTTAAAGAAATTAATGCGATAGAAATACGAACAAAGTGCAGTATTTACTCGCACAATGAACGCACTCGCGTAATGAACGCACCCCCAAGTCGGCTCTCAAAATTTCGACTTTTTTTTCCCTCGCGTAATAAACGCACCCCCAACTCGGACGTCAAAATTTTGACCCCCTCCCCACACGCGCGCGAAATGAACGCACTTTTCTATCCTGGTGCAGCGAGGTCGCGAATGCATGGGCAGCGTGAGCGAACAAAACGCCTTGTAAAAGATCCAACGGAAGCAAAAAAAAACACATAAAAAGAGCTTTTTTTTTTTGCACAGCGCAGTTTGATTTTGGGTAGCGCGCCGCGCGCAAGGAGTTAAGAAAGAGAAGCGGAGAAGCCCTCGCCTAAGCAAAGCGAAACAAAACAGCTTGCGAAAGGCGGTAAAAAAAAAACAATCCACGGAACTAAGAGAAAAAAAACAAAACAAAGAGGAGCTTTTTTTTTTCTTTTTTTCTTGCACAGCGCAGTTTGGTCTCGGGGTCGCGCGTCCCGCGCCGCGCGCAAGAAGATAGGAAAGAGAAGCGGTGAAGCCCTTGCCTAAGCAAAGCAAAACAACTTGCGAAAGACGGCAAAAAAAAAAAAAAATCCACGGAATTAAGAGAAAAGAAAAAAACATAAAGAGGAGCTTTTTTCTTTCTTCTTTTTTTTTGCTCGACGCAGTTTGGTTTCAGGGTCGCGCGTCGCCGCGCGCAAGGAGATAAGAAAGAAAAGCGGAGAAGCCCTCCCCTAAGCAAAGCGCACATAATGAAGATCCTGCCCTCGCCTCCTCCTCGCACTTTGGAAAGAGAAGCGAGAAGCCCTCGAAATGAACGCACTTTTCTATCCTGGTGCAGCGAGGTCGCGAATGCATGGGCAGCGTGGGCAAACAAAACAACTTGTGAAAGGCGGGGAAAAAAACAACAAACACGGAAGCAAGAAAAAAAAACATGGAGAGGAGCATTTTTTTTTTTTTGCGCATCGCAGTTTGGTTTTGGAGTCGCCGCGCCGCGCGCAAAGAGATAAGAAGTTACGTCGATTTTTGCGGGATAAAAGGTCCGTTCATTATGCGAGTAAATACGGACGCAAAAATTTTACCTCGCGTAATGAACGCACCCCCCAACTTTGCCTCGATTTTTCGGGAAAAAAAGTGCGTTCATTCTGCGAGTAAATACGGTAAGCAATTTTGTGCATTTGAAATATAAATTGAGTCTGGCGTGTTAGCAAAGCTGGTTAGTCAACGCCTCCTAAATAGTTCAATTGATGGTGCGTTTACAAGGTGCTGGAAGGCGGTTCCAATGAGATTATGTTCTTGGTACGAAAGAGTCGCCGTATGTTTACGTCGTTTGACAATAAGGTCTACCCGACTTTAAAATTACGATTAACTCGTGCAGAAATGTGCGAGGGGCTGAGGAATAATTTAATTTTAGTGAAGCATTATAATGATAAATTTTGTAAGAAAGGCATAAACGAGATATTTTGGGACTTGAGAAAAGGAGAGGAAGAAATAAAGTGGCTTTCAGAGGCGAGGGCATTGGCAGTGCTATGATAGTTACAACATATGAAATGTTCGCCAGCGACTTTGCAGAGCTTTGAGGTCAGTCACGAGTGTACGAGTAGAAATAATCGGCTCACTGCGGGGTAATAAGTGCTATTACCAACCCCCAAAAATTTCTATACATCCCATTGGGACTGCAATTGCAGAGAGCAGCGCCAAATCTCCCCTAACAGGCGTTGGAAGCTTCTACAAAAACAATGATAAATAAACAGAAAATATGCACCCCGTAATCATGGCAACCGCTAGATTATGACAGAGGTGTGAGAAGCGTTGTCCCTCCTCTCCTCTATCTGCACTCGCAAATCGACAATAGGATGCAAGTTCGTTTGGAGTTCGGAGCAGCTCTCCTGAAATTCGAGACGAATTGACACTTCCATTGTCGCCGTCTCGTTCGTCGTACAAAAACAATGTAAAAGCAATGTCTTTTAGAAAAGAAGTGTGTGTTTGCCTTTTTCTGCAAATTACTGACGCTTCTGGAACGATTGCAGTCAACTGCGTACGCTCGAATGAGATCTGCTCGACATGTCAGTGACAGCCACTCTCATTATATTGTCCAATCAGAATGCAAGTGCACTAGCCGCTGGTGTTTCGCAGCTTAAGAATGGGCGACTTTTCAGATTGCCAGTCTGTGCACAAGTCCAAATTTCTTTGCAAGTTCTTTTTTATTAGGCAAACATCTTTATACCGAAGAAATATTCACTTCACAGCACAACAAAGTAACAAAATTTACACGAAACTATCAAAGTATCCGCAGACCTGCAATCACACATTCAACTTTGCTGTAATTAGCGACAGTGATTCTATCGCCACGGTCTCTTGCAGGTTCCTTCTGCAGCGTCGAGCTGCTCCACGCCGTGCTACCGAGCTGCGGTGCTCCTAACGGTGATCCTGCTACCGCTTGTCTTAACATAAATGCCAATCCCCTTCTCACCTTCTAGAATAACTCTACCAGTATGAAACATGTCATCAGCAAGATTTTAGGAGATCCGAAACTTTATAACCCAAAGAAGGAAGCAGCCCCTCTCTACCTTTCGTCACCCGGGAACCCAAAGAACTTGGCAGACTGCTGCCACCAGAATTAGATCACCACCGAGCATGACCAATACACAAGGTGCCAGTTTGCTCGGTGCACTGGCAGACGGAAATAGACTGATAACCAATGCCCGCTGTTCCCACTGCCTTCACTAGCCGCCAAACTAAAAGCACCACTGCATCAAGGAGCACGAGGCACCAAGCCGAGCAGGGCACGACGTCGTAGGCTGTGGTCAGCAGGCCGACGTTAACTCGACTACTCAATGGTCCGACACTACATAGCGAGATCAACCTGACATCAATGAAACAAAAGTATGTAGGCGAAACTTTACTAACCAAAATATTTGTTTCGATTTTAGAGGTAAATTTTTTAAATCTGTAACAGCAACAACAAATACTGCAACGTCACATCCCATTAAATAAGCTTTCTGGCAAACCGACGGTTCTTAACAACAACCAGCGAATAAGGGGTGGCTCAAACAGCTTCGACTTGAAGTCGCCTACAGCTGCCAAGGCTGCTAGTTACCTCATAAACTGGAGACAGGCTCGCACACTTGCATGAGTGTAGGAGAAATGATCGCGCCAGTGACCAAACGCGCTACTGACTGACGCACGATTATTTCCAATCTATAAAACACACTTTTTTCAAAAATTTTCAAGTTGGGCGAGCGCCTATACGCACTTTATAGAAAAACAGGTGTATAGCGATTAATTACTAAGGCGTTCGTTGCTGTTGCCGCCGCATAACGCTCAGCATCACAAATGTTTGTTAATCACTCCGATCAGCAGCACGCCCAGCCTAGTTCAGCCAGACGCCTACGCTCACGTTTGTGCTCTTCGTCAGGATACCTCTAATGTCGTGCACGCACATGCCCACTTGAAAATGTATTCAGAAAAGCTGGTGATCTTTTAGAACCTTCTAAACTCCGCTCCCCCTCTCCCACCCAGCCTCTTCCCCTGGCCGCATGACCTCCCCGCTAACCAATGAGCGCCGAGCACTCCCTCTTCCCACGCATCACCGATCGATGTGCTCGTGCTCACGGCCAATCGGTTTTATCCGAGCGTCACATTTGGGCTTTCACTGCAAACAATTAGTAGGCTAGCGTGAGTGGGGCTTCTGCGGCCCACACCACCTGAGAGGTCGACAAACATATGTAGCATCTATGGCAGTGGTTCTCAAACCCTAATCGCTTCAGGGGCTCCTTGTGGACTGAAGCAGAGGGATGAGGGACTACATCCTGGTGGAGGGAGAAGTGGGCTAATTATAATGAGAAAAGTGGTATGAGGAAACTTAACTGCCTGCAGACCTATGTTGCAGCTTGAAGTAGGTGAATGATAGTCTTGATTTTTCGGCTTGTGTAAGTTTAATGTATAACATTATGACTGAAATTTTACGGATTTCCATAAAGCTTGTTGCTCGATATTTCGGACACAATTTGGGTCATTTCACTCAGTTTAAGAGCCTATAAAGAAGCCATCATGCGATAGTGCACGACATGTCGCTACCATTTTGGTTGTTTTGATTTTTTGCCCAGCATTTGCGCATCGACATACTACGCCCCACGCAACAAACATGGCTGTGTTGCAGAGAGCTATGGTTGGGTTTTCCGGTTCTGCTATAGCCAACATGGCCACCATCTGCCCGCTCTTGCGGCTCTTCCAGTTGCAGTGATGTGATTGAGTACACTCAGCCAGTTTGGAGCACCTTTCAAGAGAACAGCTAAAGCGGGTGTTTCTGGAGCCGCCCAAAAGTGGCTTTTGGAGCAGCCAAAACAAGGGCTTAGACAGCTAAAGTAGCTTTTAAGAGACCCAGATATTCTTGTAAAAAATAAAAATAAATTCTTTTTTAAGTGCTGGACATGTCGAAGGACACTGTGTTGGGTTGGGTTCTACAGTCACGCTGACTTGATTGTAGCGTGAACTACGCTGCTACTGTGGGTTTCCGCCAGAGGACCATCCTCCACAAGTGTGCAGTTGCTGCAGGGACTGCCGAACAGCATTCGACAAACGAAACGCGCTTGTCGCCCGCTTTACTGGTTCCCGACGCGCCAGATTTTTCAGTAGAAAGTATTAGCCAACCTAGAAACAATGGATTGCAAGCGCTCCGTCTGGTGCCTCCTATCGTGGCAATCATGTTCGCATGCACATGAGGGCAACCCGGCAGGCTTGCAGTTGCATCGTGTTGCCGTCGCGACGAGCGGAGACCGGTTGTTCGATCGAAACCGAAACCATGCCACACCACTCCGTCAGCTAACTGGGTCCCAAAATTGTATGCAAAATGTAACTGTCCAGGATACTGACAAAAAAAGTCCAGCGGCATCCGTAAGCAGCTTGCTAGCTTAGGTGGACAAGCGGGCGGCCGCTGTTCCACCTTAGCTCGCGCATGCCTCTACGACGGTACTCAGTTTGAGTGTCGGGTTTGAAGGGCCACCGAAATTGGCCCTTAGGCGCAGGCTGGTACAGATTACCCATATTTTGCCAAAATGTAGCAGGATGCAGCAGGGTTAGCCCCTTGGCGCTTGCTTGCAGTGCAATTTTGCGCGTCAATCATCACTGCAGCTATTCTCGTGGTTTGTGGTTTTCGGGTGTGACCGCCGAAGAGTGGCCCATTGTTGTTCTTCTGGTCTTTCAGCGTGGAGAGGTTCTTTGCCGATAGGCTTAGTATTGAAGTGAGCTTGGTGGACTAAATGCTGTCTCTAAATAGTGCCAAATGGTGCCAACTTGCCATAACTTCGTCGGTTTGTGCCTGCTGCGAAGAGCACCGACAAGTGCAGCACCACTGAGTCAAAACAGATCAGCAGAGCAGGTGAAAAGTGAACAATATAAGCGGAAGTTGCACGAGAACTTTAAACTTGACCGCTAAGCAAGTGAAGGAAAGTGGCCATCACGCAGCAGAATATGCGCGGAAATTTGATAATTTAGGATGACAATTGATTTTTTCGGACCACTGTATTATTTGGACATTTTCGGAGTCCCCTCAGAGTTCGAAAAATCGGTTGGCGACTGTAATTAACCCTACTCACTAGGCACGCATGGTTTGAGTCATAATTGGCGTTAGGGAAACGCCATCGTCATCGGCAAAAAAAAAAGTTCTTATTACTCAGCTCGACTGACAGTTGAAGGCTTCGCGGACCCTAAAACGCCTTCAGGGACCCCGTTTCAGAACCACTGGGTCTATGGGAACTGACAGCAGCACAATCAGAGCGAGAACAGCTGGACGTGTCTCTTTGAACGTTCGGTGCTTCGGATATGCTGCTTCCTCGAGGTGCACGCAGGAGTGGCATGTCTCACGCTGCAGAGAAGCTCGCGCTGGAGGGCGGGACAAGTCCCTTCCAGCCATTCTCACCTCATTAGTGACTATAACCGCGGTGCGGCCCAAGCGGCTCGAGATCAACCGTTCCATCGGCACGAAACGAGGTCACTGCCAGGGCAGTCGTTGTCGGAAAGTGGCCCGACACGACCCCGACCGGTGAGGCCGAACGCGCGACTCACCACCCGCAGCGCGGGCGTGGCGCCCGAAGTGCACGGAGTCGAGGCAGCCGCCGCGCACTCGGGGCCGCCGCGCTGCATGCAGGACGCACTTGGAAGCGGTGGGGAATGCTGCTGCCCGCCCGCGGGGGCAGGGACGCCGCGCCCCCCCGGGTGCCCCTCACCCCCGGGCTCCCCCCCTTCCTCGGATGGCACCCCCTGCAAAGAACACCCCGCCCTCAAGGAGCGTGCAGGCGCGCACGCAACCAGACGCGCGGGAGTCGCTCCGACCTGCTCGAGGATGGGGCCCGCGCGAAGTGGCTCGCACGCTGTTGTGCGGACTTTGGGGCAAGGTCGCACCAGCCTACAAATCCCTGGTCGGTGGGTTCAAATCCCGGCCGGGGTGCCTCGCGATTGACGGAGCCTCATTGCGAAGAAAGAGTAGTCTAACACTTGCAGAAAATTTCGATTGCGCGTCAAAAAGATCCCGGGTCGGTCGAATTGAATGCTCAGACCTTCGCTGGGGCATGCCAGATGGCCTTCGTTGGTTTGGGGTCAGGGGTGGAACTCATGAAATGTACTTGGGAGCAGCCACGGAGCAGCTGAAACAGCTGTTTTGGAGCAGGTTGGGAGCAGCTAAAACTACATTTTGGAGCAGGCTATGAGCAGCTCAGATCAGTTTTCATTGCACTTCAGCTTGTGTCTTAGACGAGCACGGAGCAATTTCAATTGTGCTTAAGCACACATGAACATGAGTGGTTAGGAACCTAGGTAGATGGAATAACAGTGTAACAGATGCGAAAACTTGGCCGAGAACAAAAGCGAGTACCATACGTTTCTGAAGATAGTGTCTTTCATATTTCGGAGTGGCTCGCTGCTCAAAATGCAAACCAGCACCGCTTAGCACAACCCACACCTCGACATAGAATTATATGTGCGAACCACGACGTGTGTAAGCAATGGACGTGCAGTTGCCGAGGAACAGGGCAACAAATTTTCAAATTTTGAGTTTATCTATTGGACAACTCAATGCAACGGCAGACTTCGGTCGCCGGAGGGTTACGCCATTATGCCCGCATAGGCGATGAGCCAGGAGTTTTGAATCTATTATGCAGCGCTCAATCGTTGCTTATCAAGATTAAAGTATCACTGAGATGAGCTACCGCTCGTGAAACTGAAAGCCCGGCAAGGTTTGGATGGGACGCGTTTCAAGTTCGACGAGAATCACGATTTAGCGTATGCGAATAGCATTCTTTGGATACTTCACGCACTTTTCGTCTATCTATGTATCTATCTGGCTATCTAACCTCTTGTCGCGGGTCGATAAATAAATAAAATCAGCAGAACCCATCCTTTGGGAATGATTATCTACGTTAATGCGAATAGCATCAAACGGTGCGGAGTTATGCGCGTTCGTCAGGTGGCCGGCACACTCTAGATACGCCAGCCCACTCTTGAGGCGATTCTAAATTTGTTGACACTTTCACAGCCCTGCGCACGATCTCCGCAGCCCAGCACGTGCGTTTGTGTCACTTAGGAAGGCGAGCAAAGCACGCGCCATACGCACAAACACTCAAAATGGTACCGACCAGACTTTCTGGCGTCTCAGCTAGTCTCAACCAACGGTACTCTAAACGGTTGTTTATATCTTTACCATAGGACGCGCTTACAGCGCTGTCACAGCTGCCGGTGCGCGTGCGTTCCATGCACGAGGGCTCATTCCGCTCTCGTGAGGGTGAGCACGGTCGCTACATCACCCTCTCCCGAGCGCGGGAGAGGTGAGCTAGGGGCAGTGCTAAGCCTCACGAGAGCGGAATGAGCCCTCGTGCATGGAACGCGCGCGATGGTAAAGATATAAACAGGTGTTTAGAGTGCCTTGAATGACTGCCTTCATAGCTCTGTGGTTAGCGCGTCTGCCTGCTGATCAAAGGGTCAACGGTTCGAATCCCGCCGGCGCCGGTCTTTTTTATTTATTTATCGACCCGCGGCGTAAGAGGTTAGATAGCCAGATAGATAGATAGATAGATAGATAGATAGATACATAGACGAAAAGTGCGTGAAGTATCCAAAGAATGCTAATGCGCGTAAATAAAAATCAGCAGAACCCATCCTTTGGGAATGATTATCTACGTTAATGCGAATAGCATCAAACGGTGCGGAGTTATGCGCGTTCGTCAGGTGGCCGGCACACTCTAGATACGCCAGCCCACTCTTGAGGCGATTCTAAATTTGTTGACACTTTCACAGCCCTGCGCACGATCTCCGCAGCCCAGCACGTGCGTTTGTGTCACTTAGGAAGGCGAGCAAAGCACGCGCCATACGCACAAACACTCAAAATGGTACCGACCAGACTTTCTGGCGTCTCAGCTAGTCTCAACTAACGGTACTCTAAACGGTTGTTTATATCTTTACTATAGGACGCGCTTACAGCGCTGTCACAGCTGCCGGTGAGCGCGCGCCCCATGCACGAGGGCTCATTCCGCTCTCGTGAGGGTGAGCACGGCCGCGCATCACCCTCTCCCGAGCGCGGGAGAGGGTGAGCTAGGGGCCGTGCTAAGCCTCACGAGAGCGGAATGAGCCCTCGTGCATGGAACGCGCGCGATGGTAAAGATATAAACAGGTGTTTAGAGTGCGTTGAATGACTGCCTTCATAGCTCTGTGGTTAGCGCGTCTGCCTGCTGATCAAAGGGTCAACGGTTCGAATCCCGCCGGCGCCGGTCTTTTTTATTTATTTATCGACCCGCGGCGTAAGAGGTTAGATAGCCAGATAGATAGATAGATAGATAGATAGATACATAGACGAAAAGTGCGTGAAGTATCCAAAGAATGCTATTCGCATTAAAAGACCGGCGCCGGCTGGGATTCGAACCGTTGACCTTTGATCAGCAGGCAGACGCGCTAACCACAGAGCTATGAAGGCAGTCATTCAACGCACTCTAAACGGTTGTTTATATCTTTGCCATAGGACGCGCTTTACAGCGCTGTCACAGCTACCGGTGCGCGCGCGTTCCATGCACGAGGGCTCATTCCGCTCTCGTGAGGCTGAGCACGCGCCGCTAGCTCACCCTCTCCCGCGCTCGGGAGAGGGTGATGTAGCGGCCGTGCTCAGCCTCACGAGAGCGGAATGAGCCCTCGTGCATGGAACGCGCGCACCGGTAGCTGTGACAGCGCTGTAAGCGCGTCCTATGGTAAAGATATAAACAACCGTTTAGAGTACCGTTGGTTGAGACTAGCTGAGACGCCAGAAAGTCTGGTCGGTACCATTTTGAGTGTTTGTGCGTATGGCGCGTGCTTTGCTCGCCTTCCTAAGTGACACAAACGCACGTGCTGGGCTGCGGAGATCGTGCGCAGGGCTGTGAAAGTGTCAACAAATTTAGAATCGCCTCAAGAGTGGGCTGGCGTATCTAGAGTGTGCCGGCCACCTGACGAACGCGCATAACTCCGCACCGTTTGATGCTATTCGCATTAACGTAGATAATCATTCCCAAAGGATGGGTTCTGCTGATTTTCCTTTTTCCTGCAGGAATGCGGTTCCAACATCTAACGATGAAGCGCTAAAAGTAATCTTTTGCTAATGTGTTTTCAACTGGCTGACGTCCGGACCCGGGCCGCAGAGCCTCAGGCAATCTGGCGCTTAACGACTCGACCTCACCTCGGCCAACTTGCTTAACCGCTTATGGTTAAAGGATGAATCCACTCGCAGGTGATGTAGAGCTTGGAATCCGACCCCCAGTTTTTTCGCGCACTCGGGGACTCAAAAAGCACAGGAGAAAGTAGACGTAACAAAAAAATTAGGAGTGTCGCGAACTTTTGTCGAACCAGATTTTTAGGTCGAACTTTAGGGTTCGACTGTGTCGACCATTTCGATGCAGACTTTTGACCTTTTCACCAGATTCGATCGGTTCGACTTTGTGGACAGTGTGGCCAGACCTCAATACAAGCATGTCTGGGTTTGGAGAATTACCTTTTATCAAAAGGTTATTTTTATTTTTATGAACAGTTGCAATTCAAAGAAACCAATTATAATCACTGGAGAAGTTAATAGCTTAATTTTTTTGTACTGTATTAACTAAAATACCTAATCAGCGCTGCCCTTAATTCATCCCTTAGCTCATCACCATCCAATCCAAAGCCAACTGGCAAGCCTGTCGCGCATGCGCA